>JAQQSW010000203.1:34234-68567 GCA_028646575.1 Pseudocheirus occidentalis
AACAGGGGAGTTCACATCTTTTCACCAATGGACAGAGTTCTATACTTAGCCCTAAGTATTTGATCTGCTTAGCCCTAAGCATCTGATCTACTTAGCCCTAAGTATCCTATCCACTTATCCCTAAATATCAAACAAATTGATTACCATTACACATATTAAATGAAGCAATTTACCCCAAACCTTGGGGTAGATACTCTGGAAAATACAATAAAATATAAGTCGTTTCTGACCTTAAGGAGATTACAATGAACCTTAAGGCAACAAGGTTCTTCACAAATTGACAGTTCATTATAAAGTCCAGTTAAAAGAATAGAACCTCTAAGCCTCAGAAGATAAACATTTCTTGTGATCATATTTTACTCTTTCCATCTTTTTGTTGCATCCAGCAGAGCCTGGGCCCAGATGGAAGAACAATGCCACAAACATGGGAGCGAGAACCACTGGAAGAAAACTTTCTCAGATGTGCAGAATTTTGGAATCATATGATGTGAAAGGTGACTAGGGTCTCCACCATCATTCCAAAATAATCTATACATGAAAAGACTCTCCATTAACCAGTAATGTAACCAACAATTATATTTGTGTGCATGCTTTGTGTGACATTTACTGAATTGTTACTGAATTTGTTCATATTTCCATGTGATTAAATGTCTTCTCTTCATTTATCTAAACAATGAATCTAATTTGACCTTTTAGTAGATGGAAGCCAAATGCCAATTTTATATGTTTGCAATAATTCATCATGAGCTTTCAATAGTAAAATTGCGTTGGTTCTCCTTCTCTCCCATTCTTTCCCCCCGCCCCATGTTGCAGTTTTGTCTTGATATTTCCGTGTACAAAAACTATTTTATATGATATTTTTGTGTACTAAAGCAACACTGTGTCATTCTCTCTCTGCTAAATCATTAATTTCTTCATCAGGCAGGAATTAATCTGCCTTTCACAGATGAGAGAAATATATTTCTGTTATAGTGCATAGATTTTAAAAAAGCCTTAATTTTTGACTGATATTCAAATTGTTTTTATATATTCTACAAGGTAAAGATTCACATTAATTCTTCTCTAGGCTGATATAGAAATTGTGAGAGAAAAATTTAGTACGGGGCAATTTCATCCCTAATTACATTATCATGCTACAACTGGTTTGTTATACGTTCAGTATTTATAGGACTTCGTACCTACTTCTGGAATCTCCCTTCTGTTCTTTTGTTCAATTGTTCTCTATTTAACTCAAGATTGTACAATGTTAATTCACTTTTAATAACTGTTTCCAGTAAGGTGATTCTATCTTCATTAACTCTCCCTTTAAAAATGGTTTATTTCTTTCCCCTCTTGTCCACTTATTGTACTATTCTAAATGAATTTCGCTATCCATTGTTCAAGTTCTATAAAGAGTCACAAATGGGGTTTAATTGGTATTATATTATTTCTATATATTAACATTAGTACTATTATCATTTGTGCTAGGCTTATGTTCCCAGTCAAAAACAAGTTATATCTACCAATAGCAAGGCACCATTGAAACACTCCTGGGTTTTGAATTAAGGTTCAAGTCAGTCAGTCATCTCTGAGCAATGTGTTATTCATTCATTCATCCATTTGTTTGTTCCTTGTTTGTTTATTTATGTGCTAGAAAATACCATCACTGACTATTCATATACATACATCTATATATTGGGATCTCTGCTTCTCTGTCAACCAGTCCCCACTTTTCTTCTCAAATTGTGTGAGTCCTGGAGACATAGGGAGGGGGTGTGAAGGGAATGGCCTATAGCTTGGGCTTAATTTAAATGAACATTCTTGCCAGTTCTTTAGCATCTCCCAGTCAACTCATGGAGTTGACCAAGGTAGGGTTGGTGTGTATCACCACCATGTTATAGGCCATCCCGGCCATTGAAACGAATATCTTCTCCTGCTTCTCCAGCATCTTGTATAAGTCAGAGAGCATCTTCAATATGTTTTCATAGTTTATGTCCCTAGATTCAGACTCAGTCATCACTTTGTTGTTAGTCATTTCAGTCATGTCTTCATGACACCATTTTGGATTTTCTTGGCAAAAGTATTAGAGTGGTTTGCCATTACCTTTCCCAACTAACTTTACAGTTAAAGAAATTGAGGCAAACAGGATTAAATAACTTACCCAGGGTTACATATCTAGCAACTGTCTGAGGCCATATTTGCACTCAGGGGATGAGTGTCTTCCTGATTCCAGGCCCCCCCAATATCATGCCTAACTTGTATTCTCTGCCATTTTCCCCCAGTTACTCCTGGTTCTACTTTCTGGTGCCAAACTGGATGATCCCTCCACTACACAGATTTTCAAAGACATAAATTTAATTATTTCCTTCCCAATGAGTCACCTCTAGTTTAAACATTCACAGTTCCTTCAACAAACACTTCTATGTCATTGACTCCTTACACCTTTCCCATCTGGCTGCCTTCTGTACCCTTTCCAGATTATCAATGAGCACTTTAAACCGGATACAATGTTGGACACAATTGAACAGACTGAACAACAACAAATAATTTCCTATGAAGTCTTTATGTCTTCTCTCCCTTGCTACATCATCTGGCTGGCTTATCCTTTTTTATTTATTTATAATTTTTTTTTTGCCAATAGTTGTCAGTTTCAATTTTGTTTTGGAAATGTTTTACTTTACTAACAAATACTCCCTTCCAATTAAAGCAAATATTTTATACTGTTTCCTTTTCCATTCGTAAATTTATGAATTTTGTTTTTCCTCTCTTCTGATTTATCAGACTAATGTTTTATCAATGTTGTTAATTGTGTTTAAAGGATTAATGGGCTTAGTTTATTTGGTCCATTTTCTCTCCCATGTCATTTCTTTTCATGCATAGTTGTACTATTGCCTTTTCCCCTTAAGTCCCCAGACTTATTATCTGTCTTCATGTCTAAGGCCTTGGGATAGAAACTTCATTTTTTATTTCAATTTCATTGCTATAAAGATGCTCTGAGGTCACCATGGCAGGAATTCCCTCCACCAAAAGAGATTATAACCTTTCCACACCTTGGTTGGAAGATTTTAGGAATATTGAAACAAACAAACAAATAAACAAAGCATTGTATTACTGATTGGATAACATTCTTTCTGCCAATCATTAATTCCTCAGGAAAATGTAAACAGTCTTCTTTTCAAATTTAATTCTTTAGATACTAGCCTAACCCACAATCAGTGATTGAAAGTCATTTAAAGCATATAATAGAATATTTGATTAGGATTTCAGTTGAACATCATATTTCTCTTTTTCTTCTTCACTAAGACCCAAATTAATTTTAATATACTCTCTTTAATTTACTATTCACCGATTTGCTCTGTTTTCCACTTTCATTGTATTTTAAATACTTCCCTATTTTGTTTTGCTTTTTGGACTACCTCTCTAAACCCATATGCCGTTTAAGATATTCCATTAAACATTCCTCGAAATTACATATCTTAATTCTTTATTTGTTGCTACCTTCTAATTTCATTGTGTTTCATAGTCATTGCTGAATTATCATTGAGGTGTTCATGGAGGACAAGCATCTCTGGGGTGACAGTTTTCGGAGCCCTTTCCGGGGCTGCTCATCCATTTTTGGTGTCCATCTTCACCCAACTCTCACCCGAAACTCCAAAAAGCTGTTGGATGTACAGCAGTAATACCCCAGTAAAACACTCTCAGCAGGAAAGTAAAACCAGGTTCATAGTACCCAGCAGGCCATAGGTCTATTTTACATTCCCATAACATTGATCTTTGTAGCTGGTTTGGGTGCAAAGCAAAAAGTGGAAAAAAATGATCTGGACATCATTCACGACTTAAAATTATAGAAAATCAATACTTGTTCATTTCTTCAAGTAACTTTACAGGGCTATACATTCTAGGGCAGGTAAGAATGGTTCTAAGTTGATCAAAAAGCATTTCCTCACTGGAAATCACCCCTATCCCCAACCCCTGCAACTTCTTATGAAAGAAATCACAGGTTCAGTTAAATGTAAAGAAAAACAAATATAAAAACAAACAAAACTAAAATAATGCTTCAGAAAGTCAACCTGAATACCACCTTTTCTAGGAGACCTCTCCTAGTCACAAATCTTTTAAATGATCAAATGAAATGATATATAAGTAAACCCCCTTGTGAAAAATAAAGCAGTACAAAAATTAGTAATAGTAGTAATAGAAGTAAGTACACCACCACCAACAGCAATATAGTTCTTAGGGTAGCTAAGTGGTGCAGTGAATAGAACACAGGCCCTGAAGTCAGGAGGACCTGAGTTCAAATCCAGCCTTAGACATTTAACACACACACACACACACACACACACACACACACACACACACACAAACCTAGCCATGTAACCTTGGGCAAGTCACTTAACCCCAATTGCCCTCTAAGAAAGCAAAAAAATATATATATATATATATATATATATATATATATATATATAATACTTAACACAGTGCTTAAACAGATGGTAATCAATAATTGTATAATGATTGAACCATTTAAGTCTTATAAAAGTTACATATTTGAGGAACCCCAATAAAATTAAAATAATTTAATAATCAAATAATTTTTCAGTCATAATCAGAAAGCTATATTTTCCTTAATGATTAAAAAGTCAGCTATTAATCCTATCTTTTATTACTTCTTGGCTCAGAAGTTTTGTTTGTGGGATACTTCATTGCCTTGTAGTTGTCCAGTCCTGCTATTTGTATGTATTATGTTGTATTGAAGACTGATTCCTTTTGGGGAATGTGTTGGGTTAGGTTTGAGGACTGCTGCTGGGCCTTCTAACTCTGAAACACTAAGACCCTCCAATTTCTGAAAATGGGAGAGAGTCAGACAGAGACAGGGTGATAGAGACAGACAGAGATGGAAAGGGACATTTGTAGTCACCACTCTCAAGATAACCTAGTTATGGTGATATTTGAGGAAATTTGCCGAAGGTTCAGCCATCTGATGCTCTGAATGGGCATCTCCACTTATCACTGGGCACACAGTCAACACCTTCCCAGTTCCCTGACAAGTCTTTGCTTGACTCTTGGGTACTAGAAGATATCAGGTGGCTGCCACACCATGGTGAGGCTTCCAAGTAACAGTTTAATTGGAGGATTAATTGCAAGCTTAATTAAATTCCTTTCTATTATTGTGGATTTTTTTAAGCCTCTCTCTTGGAGAAAAATATTTAGCTCTCAAGAACAATTAGGAGGATAATAGCATTTCTGTGTATTCTGGCTTTGCAGCTGTATTTTTTTAAATGAAAACATTTCAGTACTCCTGCAGAGCTCCCAAAAATAGCATCTTTTCAATCCTGCTGTTTAAAAGAAACCTTTACATGTAATAGAATACTTAGTAAATATAGAAACCAGTTTTTTGCCTTTTTAAGTTTTAGCATTGTTTCACTGATGCAAAGAGATGGTAGAATCACAGGATTTCAGAGTTAGAAGTTAGAAGTTAGAAGGCTATCTATTCCAACTTATACCTAAAAGTTGTGCCCACTATAAAATTTCCAGCAAGTCATTCTCCACCCTCTACTTAAAGATCTCAAAAGCACAGGCAATTTCGTACTCCAAGCATCTGAACTGGGGTGGCTCAAATTGTTAGAAAGTTTATCTCTGTGGGTTTGTTTCTTCAATGATGCACAGCCTTAACTGGCCTCTGAAACTCCCACTCATTATTCCTGGCCCTACCTAGGCAACCAAAGAGAACATAAGTAATACTTCTTTTACATGAGGGATCTTCATATACTATAAGATAATATGCCCATATAAGCCTTCTATTTCCCAGGATAAGCATCAAACATTCTTCAACAGATTGTCATATGATATAGACTGAAGATCCAACCATTCTGGTTGCCATTTGTTGGATGCTCTCTGATTTTTTGATGCCTTTTAAAAATTGTGATACCCACAACTATACACAATATAGATTTGTTCTGCCTAATTTAGAGCACAGAAGGAAGATCGCCTTGTTAGTTTTGGAACCTGGGATCCCCTTAATGCAGTACAATATTATACTAGCTCTTTTTTTTTCTTTCAAGTAATGCCTATATTCATATTGGGTTTGGATTTCAAAAAGAATTCTCAGTTCTTGTGCAGGTAGATCATTGTATAACCATACATACGCCTTCTACATCTGTGGAGAAGCTTTTGTTTTGGAACCCAGGTGTAAGGCCTTATGTTTGCTCTTAATTATTTTCTGAATTTTATAGAATTAGATTCAGTTAATGATCTGGCTTGTTAGAACCTTTAAAATTCCCTCTTTTTCACCCAGTACATTAGCTATGGCTTTCAGTCTCTTATCCTTGGCATAATTGGTGACCTTTACCTCTTCGCCGTATGTTAGCCAGCCCTGGGCCCAACAGAGATCCCTAAGACCTCCCATTTCAGTGTGCCTCCCATGTCGAGACTGACCCATTAAGTAAAACTGCTGCTTTTTGAATCTCACCATCTAACCAGTCCTGACGTCATCAGAAAGGGCGATAATTTAATCTGCACCTCTGCATGTTTACATTCATAGTATAAGAGGACTGATTACATGCTTTACTAAAATCTAGGTTAAATAATACTCTAGTGTACTCCCATCTACCAGGTTAGCAACATTATTAAAAAAAAAGTAATTGAGTTTAGATTTGAATTTTGAGCATGCTTAAGCTTTTAAAGGTTTAAAAGACATTTAATCTACCCATTTTTGGAATCCCAGCTTCAGTAGCCATGTCCCATAGGCAGCCAACCTCTGTAACACAGCGATACTTCACTCCTTGCTGTTGCTTGTATAGAATACCTCCTTCCCAAATCAATGCATTTGCCTTCGCTGCCCCCAGTAATTCCCTGGTGTATCAATAATGAGATATTCACAACACCCATGATGATTATGAATATGCTGGTATAGTTTTGGATCACAAAATGTAGCAAACTCTCCACATGGAAGGCAGAACCAAGGTCTTTATTCAGAAACCACAACACTGAGACCCAAAACCAGAAAGCCAAAGTCATTATAGTGGTCACAAAGTTGATACACATAGTTAATGCAGTGGACACCCACATTCCCAAGCCTTCACAAATAGAACAGGATCCCTCAAGCAGGGATCCCTCTCAGACTCACAACAGCTTTTCAGCCTGGTCCTTGGAAGTTCTCAGCAGAAGCTGTACAAGGAGGATCTCAGGAAAAGGTGCAATCTCCAGGTGGTGGCTGAGAAAAAGAGCTCAAGGTTCTCCTGGTTCTCTCCTTATATACAGTGTAGCTCCTCCCTATTCAGCCCCTTCCTGTTAAGGTGTGAACTACTCCCAAGTAGCTCCTTCCTGTTCAGCCCCTTCCTGTTAAGGTGTGAACTACTCCCAAGAAGTTAACTGGAAGTAAGGAGCTAAGCCTTTACTAGGTGCTAAGTGCCTGTACTAGGTGCCAATAGAAAGGGGCATGGAAGATCTTCTGATTTCATTAACATTACACCTGGTCTGCTACATTCCTTGGCTGTTTCTGGGTCTTAGCTCAAATATGACTTCCTTCAGGGGGTCTTTTCTCCCTCTTCTCCTCCTCCCCCACCCCACAACCCCAACGCCTCATCCTCTGGCACTAAATCTCCCTGGCATTATTTTCCATTTAGAAGATATATATTTTATAGTACCCAGATATTTCAGTGATGTCTCTCCCATTAAAATGTGATCTTGAGGAAAGGAAATGTGTGTGTGTTGTTTTGAGTTATTGTTTTGCTTTTTACTTTTTTTGTATCTTTAGTAGTTATTACAGTGCCTGGGATATAAGAAACACTTAATATATGCTTAATGACAAATTAAATGCTGTATTTAAAACAAAAAAAATCCTTAATCTTTCGGGTTTTATAAATTATATATGTATGTATGTGTACATACGTGTGTATACAAATACATATATACCTATGCCTACACATGTATACATATGCACACATATATAAAATCAGTTCTTTCAAGGTAATGGGTGTCTTCTTGCCAAATGTTTTCATTGGAGTTAGTTGTACTAGATAATTCATAAGGTATATTCAAGCAGCAATATCCAATGATTCTATGATATATAACCCTCCTTTGCATAATTTCAATAGACTTCTCCATTCTATATTATCTTCTATAAGTCATATTGAAACTAAAAAAAATCTCTCTAATAATATTCAGTTCTACTCATGGCCCACAGATGTTCAAAAGATTTCAGATCAAGGATAACAGCTGAATACTTAAAATTAATGAATTTAGATTGCATTATGATGCTACTATTTCAGATTTCATGCAAATGTATTTCAGTCTCCTTTATCCAGCATTCATTCCTCTCTCTGAGCACCAAATATCCCACTGGAGTCTTGGATAATGATACCATTATAGATGTCCTATATTTTATGCAAAATGATGACTTGTTCATAAATCACATTCTCCATCCCTAGTCTCCATGCTTTTTTCTATTGGTTTTCACTGTATCTGCAATGTGCTGTGATCTATGGGACTATTGGGGTTCTAATCTAATGCTCCAGCACACATGCTATCTCTTCCAGAAGTCTTTCCTAATCCCTCATATGGGTTTTGATTTCTCCATATTATGATTTGGAGAAGAGAAGTTTTATAGAACCTACTATTTACCAGGCACAGTATTAACTGGGTATGCATGTATGCACAAGTGTGCATATATGTGCATATATGTATGTGAGCATATGTGTATACACACCTGCACATAAATATGTGCATATACATGCACAGGTGTGCATTGTGGGTAGATAGATAAAGATATAGATGTATGTGCAAAATAGATACTATTATTTTTCTCATTTTACAGTTGAGGAAAAACTGAGGAAAACAGAATAACTGAATTTTACTGGGACACACAACAAGTATTCAAGGTCGTATATGAACTCAGTTCTTCTGACTCCAGGCCCAGTGCTCTCTCCTCTAGCTCCTTTTAGGCCCCGTTTTTAGCCCTCTTTCCCCACCCATCATAAAATTATCTTTTATTATCTCTTAATATAATAAAAGGATCCTGTATTTTCTAAGTCCATGAAGGCCTAGTACAAACTCAAATAAATTCTATTAAGCTAGCATCATGGCAAGTGTGATCTTGGCATCAAACTCTGTCTGCTCCCTGAGAACACGTCTGGTTAAAGTACAGAGAAACTCATCTAGTTGGCTAACCACTAGTGGGTGAGTATTTTGGTTCTGTCAAACTATGAAGCAATTTTCATGTTAGTTATTTGCATATCTGTCCATTTCTTCTAAATATGTTGTAAGTTCCTTAAGGGAAGGGGGGAGGTTCAAAGAACACCTTTTTCTTTCTTCCTATGTCTTTTTTTTCTATTTTTCCCTACATTCAGTCCAGTGTTCCATATATAGGTGCCTAGTAATTGTTGATGGAATGAAATAGGAAGGAATGGACAAAATATTAGTGCAATGGAATGGAATGAAATAGGATGGGATTGGATGGAATGGAAAGGGTTGAAATGAAGTGAAATGGGGGTTTGAAATATTTTTTAGAAATTTTTTTAATTATAAATTTGTCTATATGTGGCCTATATTCCCCCTTTCTCCTTCCCTTTTCCCCTCCAAAATAACCATCCCTTATTTTTTTTAAAGAAAAGAGTAAAAATCAATAAAATCAATCACTACATACAATAAATCAAGTTTTAAAGGCAATGTTCCAAATCTATGAAAGACTATCTCTACAAAAAAGTGTGATAGAGTAAAGCTGAGAAAGTCTCTCCTAGAATCAAGGATTACAGCTTGAATACTTAAGATTATTGAATTTAGATTGGATGATGATGCTACTATTTCTATTTACATTGCTGTGGTAATTGTGAATATTGTGGCAATGTCTTGACTTACTTTATATTGCATCAGTTCATATAACTTTTTAATGCTTCTTTCTGTGTATACATACATACACATACAAAAACACACATGGATATATGCACCATGTATATATGTGTATACATATACATATGTAAGTATATCTATTTATCTCTGTTTCTATATATCATGTTCATCATATATCAGAGTAAAAGCCTTATTAAGTTTTTATGATTTGTTTAGTCATTTCCAAGTCAATTAAGAATTTGATTAGTTTACAATTCTTTACTAATACAGAAACAAAACATAACAGCTCCTGTAAATATATTGGTGTATATGTAACTTTTTTTTTCATTCAATGACTTCCTTGGGGCAAATGCCCAGCCCTGAAATCCCAGGTCAAAAACTTGATAATGAATTATTTGCTTTATTTTCAAAATTCCAAATTGATTTCCAGAAGGGTTGTAACAACTCCCTGTTCCACTAACTCTCGCCTTAGTGTTCAGTATGTCTGACTTTCCATTTTTGTTCAATAAAAAGATTTTGTTTTTTGTTTGATTTTTTATGATTTTTTTGCTTTTTTCATTAGAAATTCAGGGAACTCTTTCATGTGGTTGTTCATAGTACTCGATTCCAGTTCTCTGTGTTATTATCATGAAAGTCATTGCTTTAAGAATGTTCATGCACAAAACCAAGAAGATAGAAAACATGAAGCCATGTTGTTAAACTCAGAATGATTTATAATGAATTGAAACTCTTCTTTTCATGTTTGAGGCCTGAAAAGTCAGACGATATGATACTTTTCCTGTTTTATATAGTGAACAAAAATCAACACATTGATAAACTACTGAGCAAGTAACGACTGGAGGTAAATACATTGTGCTTGCAAAATTGCTGATCAACTTTCTTGGCTGCAGACTTAATGCATAATTCTCTCAAAGGCTGTGATTCGTTTTTTTTCTGGAGAGATGGATCAAGTGAAATTAATAAAACCATTTGTATCTAATGCAATAATGGCACTGCATTTAGGGGAGAAAGACAGATGGCAAGAAGAATTTATCATGCCTAATAGAATGATTTTGCTCCTATATTTCTTGAATTTTATCCACATCCTTTGAGACTGAATTCCCTTCATGAATCTATATCCAAGAGAGTTGAAATGGAAAAGTTCATCATGGGCCTTGATGAGAATATTCCAGGCTCATATGATTCTTTTTTTGTGCCTTGATTTACTTTTATTTCTCATCAAACAGTGAATGAGATCAAAAGCCCAAGTTTTCTCAAACAAAATTAGCTTTTATAGAGACCAAATCTGAGGCAATTAAAACATTTTCAAATACTTGAGATAATGCTACAATATCTTGTCTTCTGAGTGTTGTGAGACTAGATGTGTTTCCACAGAGAGCAAGGCTACAGTAAAGGAAAGTTCCCACATATCATGTCTCCTGTCACAAGCATTTTGGCCTCTTAGTGTTCTGAGACTAGATGCATTTCCATTGAGAGCTAGGCTATAGTAACAGAATGTTCTCAAAGAGAATGTCTCCAGCCACAAATACTTTTCCTCTGAAGTTCATATGCTTGTACTGATTTTATTTTTCCTCCTCTCTCTGTCCAGAGTTAAGATGTCCACAGGTGTTACACATTGCCCATGTTTTTTAATACATAGAATAGTTGTTTGGGTTTTCCACTATAATACACGCACACGCACACACACACACATCCAAAAAGCCATTCACAATCAGTACCATCCAAGATTAGTTCCACAAGGGAAGGGTCTTAAAGGATGGGAAGGGTGGCATAGGGGAAGAGAATGGAAAGAAGGCGGTGAGGGGCAGGCAGACCTTAACCTCTCTGGTCCCCATCTCCTAATTCCAAGGATGGGAATTCACTCTTCCTCTCCGATATGAGTCTTTAACATTCATAGCTATATCAATTTGATTTTTTAAGATATGGAGATTTAAAAATGTCTATCCCAAAAGATAGGAGGAAGTGAAGGAAGGGAAGAAGGAAGGGAGGGAGGGAGGGAGAAAGGAAGGAAGGGAGAGAGGGAGGAAGGAAGGAAGGAAGGAAGGAAGGGAGGGAGAGAGAGAGGGAGAGAGGGAGGGAGGGAGGAAAGATGGAGGAGGGAAGGAAGGGGAGGGGAAATAGAAGAAGGAAAAGAAAGAAAGAAAGAAAGAAAGAAAGAAAGAAAGAAAGAAAGAAAGAAAGAAAGAAAGAAAGAAAGAAAGAAAGAAAGAAAGGAAGGAAGGAAGGAAGGAAGGAGGGAAGGAAGAAAAAAGAAAACTTCAATGTGTATAAATATGCACATGTATATATACATTAAAGGAAGTAAAGGGTAGTAAATATATATCTAGCCTCAAAATGAAGACCCTGCTCTAATCCCACCTCTGATAAAACACTATCTGAGCAAACAGATTAGTCTTTTCATTCCTCAGAAAACACTGAGGCAAGAAGTTACAGAGCAAATGCTGATCTTTGTTGCTAAAGGCTATTTCACAATGACAGCCTTCCAAACCAATGGAGTAATCATGTTCTTTTCTACCATGTATCTGTTTGGAAGGGGGTGGGCAATCCTGATATTTTCTTGGGAATTCTAGAGCTAGGAAACTCGAGCCATAGAAACTTCCACCATAAATACAATCTGACAGATTGTCTCTAAATTCCATTATTAGTTGCACAGGCCACTGAGAAGCTAAGTGACTGGCACAGTGTCACAAGAGAAGACTCCAGCACAACTTATTCTAAGACGAAGTTGGAAACTTTGCATCAGTGGTTCTTAACTGATTTTGTTTGTTGTGGACTTTTTGACAGTCTGGGAAAGCAAATGAACTCCTCATAATAATGTTTGTAAATGCATGATTTCTAAAGCATTAAATTATTAGGAAAACTAATTATATTGGAATGTTTTTACCAAATCTATCTTTATGTGTAAAATATTTAAACTTAAACATATGTATGTATTGTAAATTAATGAGAAAATATTTGCTAAGTATTTACTATGTATCAGCAATTTTTTTTAAGAAGCCAAAGGCTTTATTGATAAATATGCAAATATTTCCATACACAAAGACCCACCATGGAAAAGACAACCTGTCAGGAGACAGCCATGCCAGGGTTCTATTTGGTTAAATAAATTTGTCCAGCAATATTCTGAAATATCTTGGGCTACATCTTTGCCATATACACTCATTCGTGCCAATTGTGCTGGGGCAGTGTTTCATAGATAATACAAAACAAGAAAGTCAAATTTATTACAGTAACCATGAAACTGGTACACATAACCAATGCAGCAAATACCCACATTCCCAAGCCTTCCCAAACCTTCCCTCCATCAGGCCTTTAAAACAAAGCAGGCTACCTCAAGCAAGAACAGCCCCCTCTCTCTCGCTGTAGCTCATTATCCTCCACACTTCTTGCTTCCAGCAGTCATTATACTGGTCATTAGCTTCCCCCTGCCCCACCCTTCCTGTTGCATCAGCAAGTTCCTCCCACTATGGGATCCACAAGTTCTGTTTTTTCCTTTTGTTTTGTTTTGATTTTTAACAAAAGCTTGATATAATCAATTGGAACAAGGTGATAAGTACTTGTTTACTTGCCATTACAGGGGCAGGGAAGATCTTCAAATCCCAATTATCAATACAAATAGAAAATGGCTCAGTGAATTATTTCACATGAATACAAGGAATGCTATTGTATTTAAAGAAATAAAGAAAATGAAAGGTGAATCAATGGAACAGAGTAGATGTATAATACACAGAAGTAAATGATTAGAGTAACCTTGTGCTTGTCAAATGTAGAGAATTAAAGCATTTGGAATAATAATTCACTATTTGGTTAAAAAAAGGAAAGCTATTTGAAAAACTGGAAATCAGTCTGACAGAAAGTGGGTGTAATCCAATATCTTATACCATTTACAAAGATAAGGTCAAAATGAATAGATAATTTTGATATAAAAGGAGCTATCAAAAGAAAGTCGGAACATGGAGCATAGTACCTATTAGACCTATGGATGAGAAAATCATTTATGAATAAGTAAGAGACAGAGTAAATTTCGGCAGAAAATGAATAATTTTGATTACATTCAATTTAAAAAGGTTTTGTACAAATAAAAGCAGCTAAACCAAGATTAGAAGGAAAATGGAAAACTGAGAAAAAAATTTGTTTTAATATTTTCTTGGATCAAGGTCTCACATCTCAAATGTTTAGATAACTTTGTCAAGGTTCCAAAAATGAGTCATTCTCCAGTTGATAATTTTTAAAAGATATGAACAAGCAGTTTTTTGATGAAGAAATCAAAACTATATTTAGTCGTATGAAAAAATGCTCTAAATTGTTATTGATTAGAGAAATACAAATTAAAACAATTTTGAGATATCATCTCACACATATCAGATTAGCTAAAATTATAGAAGGGGTGAAGGATGACAAATGTTGAAGGAAATGTGGAAAAATTTGGATGCCAATATATTTTTGCTGGAGCTGTGAACTCATTCAGTCATTTTGGAAACCAATTTAGAATTATGTCCCGAGTTATTAAACTATGTATATCCTTTGACCCAGCAAAACCAATATTAGGTCTGTTTCTCATGGTGATCAGGGAAAAAGGGGAAGAATATATATGTTCTAAAATATTTATAGCTGCTATCTTTGTGGGGATCAAAGAACAGGACATTGAAAGGAGGCCCATCAATTTGGGAATGGCTAAACAAATTGTGGCATAAAATTGTGATGAATATTATTGTGATGTAAGAAATGAGCTGGTTTATTTTAGAGGGGAAAAAGACATGGAAAACTTGCAGGAAACAATGAGAAATAAAATAAGCAGAAGCTAAAGCACATTGTATACAGTAATAACAATATTTTTCGAAGAATAAATAAGCTGTTGCGAGCATTATAAATACTCAGATCAGCTACAAAGGACCAGTGAAATAAGATGCTATTGCCCCTCCAGAGAAAGAACTGATAAATCGAAGTGTGCTTAATATGGTTTTACATATATAAGTATGTATATGTGTGTAAATACATATATATACATACACACTTGCATAAATATACATATATGTTTACAGACATACACATATGTCATGTGCATGTGCGTGAATGTATGGGAGAGAGAGAGAGGGAGAGGGAGAGGGAGAGAGAGAGAGAGAGAGAGAGAGAGAGAGAGAGAGAGAGAGAGAGAGAGAGAGAGAAATTGTGTAGTGTACCTTTTGTAGTGTTGCGGAGGGAGAGGGAGACAGTTTAAAATAGAATATAACAAAATAAAATCTTAAATAAATTAAAAAGGAATGAATATGAAAACTTCAGGGAAACCTGGGAAGACTTACGTGAACTGATTCAGAGCAAAGGAAGAAAGGAAGAGAGGAAAGTGAACAAGCCCTTATTAACTATTTTTTATGAGTCAGGTATTGTGCTAAGGGCTTTATTATTTTTGTCAATTTGATTCTTACATTAACCCTGTGAAGCAGATGCCATTACAATCTCCATTTTTTAGTTGAGGAACATAAGACAGACAGAAATAAAGTAATTTACCCTAGGTTACATAGCTACTAATTATGAAGGTAATTTTGAACTCAGTTCTTCCTGATATAAAGTCCATTGTTCTTATCTATGCCACCATGAAGCATCCTTATTACAAGTAAACAGAACCATGAAAAAAAAGCATGACAACAATGGGAAATAACTGTTGTTCATTTTTATTGATGAACAAAATGAAACATTATTTTAAAATTAAAGCAAAGGCTGTGTAATTAGAATGATAAAGCTTGAACCAGGACAAAAGCAGAAAAAAAAACCACTTCTTATGTTTCACTGGAGAGGTGGGCACTTGTGGATAATGACTGTTGTGAATACAGTCAGGTCTCCTTGTTCTATCACTTGGTTTTGCTGAACTATCCAAACATATCAGCAAGATGCTTTAGTGCCCTAGCGACAATTCCTATTCCTCTTGTTGCCCAAGTCGCTGAGAGAAGAGCCTTGCTGAAGGTCATAAAGACAGTGTGCTTTAGGGGAAGACTCAAACGCAAGGTTTTCTGACTCCAAGGTCAACTCTTAGCCCGTTATTCCATATTTTCTCTCATAATGAGACAGAGCTGGCCTCAGATCCTGAAAGACCTCAGTTCAAGTCCTTCTGGAAAGTTTCTGGATTTCTTTATATATGTACACACAAAATATGCCCATGTGTAGGTTCTTGAGGTCGATTTCACTTAATGACAGAAATGTAATGAGAGGAATATACATAAATATAAACATATACACATGCACGCATAGAACATAGAGATGTGTGTCTGTTTTATATGTGTGTATATACACATAAACACACAGGTAAAAGGTGGGCGGGTCACATAAAACAATGAACATTCCTTAATTGCCAAGGGGGTTGGTTACTAGCCCCCCATGGGTGCTAAACTCACTTTCTTTAGTAACCAATCACATTGTTCCCAACCTAAGATGCCATCTATGCTGTAAGCAATTGCATTGTCTTCCCCACCTATTCAACTGTGTACTACCCCAAACTATATTAAGGCTGGGAAGCCTTATATCAGTCAGGGGTGGGGAATATGGAGGCTCAAGGCCACACGTGCACCTCTAGGTGCTCAGGTGCTGCCCTTTGAACACAAACATCGCAGAACAAATCCCCTTAATAAAAGGATTTGTCCAATGAAATTTGGACTCAGTCGAAAGGCCACACCTGAGGACCTAGAAGATCACATGTGGCCTCCAAGTTGTCCGTTCCCCACACCTGTGACTCAGGTTCTTTGATCATTGAGAAAGGCCTTTGACCCAATATATTGGTTCATGCTAGCTTATCTCCCTAGTACATTGATCGTAGTCAGACCAGTGTCTCTCAATTTACTTTAATTTTCAGATTTAATAATGCCAACCACTGTGGCAAAAAGTTCTTGTAAATATGTCATTTAATCTTCACAATAAGGCTGAGAGGCCCTTGCTATTAGTATCCCACTTGCCAGTGACTTGCCACTTAAAACAAATATTAAGTGTCTGAGGCTGAATTTGAATTCAGATCTTCTTGATTCCAGGTACTGTGCTCTGTCATTTCAATATTAACTGCCTCTGAGAGTATATTCTGAGTTATCTAATAAGGAACAAAGAATAAAACTCAGAAAGTTTAACTCTAATTGTACCATAATGTAGAAGTGGGGGCGGGGGGGAGGAGCAGGTGAATAAACAATGCCTGATCTCAGCAGGGTCTATAAAACCACGTTTTAATGTAATACATCCTAGGGACATGATAGTTTTCACTGCCCCACAGCTGAGATAGTTTGTATGAAAATTTCAGTTTCTAGAGGCTAGTAGGACTTTGACATGTATATACTGTATGCCTGTAATTACCTTCCTAGATATTTGCTAACTTGCTCTTACTTAATACGCATAAGATTCTTTGAATTTTACCAAATGCTTTGTTGTGAGCCCTTCAACAGCCATGGTAGGAGAGTTTCCGATAAGACATTATTTACAAGCTCTAACAGATGCATATTATCTCTTGTCACACTTTACCCAGTCTTCTGGAAACTTCAACTAAGCAACAACATCTGGTGTGAACTAGGCAGGTGTTTATTTGCTTAAATCCTATGCAGATTTGCCCAGGTGGGAAGGCACCTGTTGCTCAACAGAAAACTTCTCTTCCTCAACTGAGAAAATAAAAGCAATGATCTGTGCAGGTTAAGACACAGGCCTCCCCTCCCTTCCCCAAATGGTGCTCTCCTCACTTGATCACCAATTGATTAAAAAGTCCCAGTCAGTAAACAGAATGAGCACCTGAATTCCAACGCCTCCCTCCCCACCCGCCCAAAGCAGGTCAACACCTGCCTGATGGGGCCTGCAAGTGATTCTCCTTGGAAGTTGGCTGCCTGGCAGTTCATTTTCTCAGCTCAAGCAGAGCTCATCTCTGAAGGAGGAGTAATTACTTGGCTCTGACAACGTTCTTCTACCAAATTTTTCTCACCAGGAGCAAACTTGGTTCTCAGGTAAATTTCACTTAGTGACAGGAAAAATAACACTTAGCCATGGGAAAAATGACAGGGGAAGAAGATACTGAGTTTTTATTTTTAAGTCCTAGACATAATGCTTGCAGAATGAATGGGAGACAACAGAGAGAAAGGGCAAGAAGGACCTTGAAAGCAGGGCCTCCAATGTGGTGACTATTTTCTTCCTACTTTGTTAACCCTTGTACTGACAAGTGGAAAGTGAAAGCTCTTGGGTCCAATCACTGGCTTCCTCCCTTGGAAGAGGGAGACTTTCACTACTGGGGCTATCAATAATGGTGTCTTTTTTTTTTTCTCAGATTCCTTTGGCAAGTTTTCAGAAACCAGTAAATTTTGAAACAAAGAAGTGGAAAGCATAGCATAACAGTATTCCTAAACCAGAAGAGACTAGAAACTATAACTCCATTCAATCCATCACCTCAAGATTGAACAAGTATTTACTAAATGCCTATAATATGCTAGGAAGTGCATAACAAATGACCCAAAACTGTCCTTACCTTTAAGGAATTGACATGTTACTGGGGAATACAAGAAAATAGGTAATTATAGGATTAAGGTAACTTCAATTAAGCACAGGTCCAGATGTCTTTCGTGAATCAATCCAATGTAAATTAGGTGTGAATAAGCATATATTTATATAATTATGTAAAAATAAATGCATGAATATTGTATGCACATATGCTTATGTGTATGCATATGTATGTGTGTGTATATATATGTATATATGTATACATATATACATACATATTTCAGTTGAGTGGTCATCATAGCCAGCCATGAATTGAGAGGAAATGCCCCTGGGGAAGTTGGGCATGGTCAAATTCCCCTCCACCAAAAAGAGAGCTGCAATAAATACTTTTGTACATATAGGACCCTTTCCCACTTCTATGATCTCTTTGGGATACAACCCCAAAAGTGGTATTACTGGGTCAAAGGGTATGCAATTATTTATAGCCCTTTGGCCATAGTTCCAGACTGCCCTCCAGAATGGTTGTATCAGTTCACAGCTCCACCAACAATGCATTAGAGTTCCAAGTTTTCCACATCCTCTCCAGCACTTGTCATTTTCCTGTTTTGTCGTCTTAGCCAATCTGAATGGTGAGATGTGGTACCCAGGTCTAGTCTTAACAGTAGAGCATGGGTTGCTGCCTTCAAAAACATGAGGGGCAGTCTGCCAAGACATTGCCCAATAAAGTGCTGGAGCTATTAATGAAGTATGTCAGTCTGGAATTCCCTGGGAGGACAGATGAGGTGACTGGGGGTACGATAATAAAAAAATGAATTCTGAAATGGTCAAGAGTCCAAATGTTGAGAGAAAGATATGGAAAACAAATAGGTTCACAACTGAGTTTAAAGAACTTAAGTTTCAGACTATAAAAGTTAGAATAGAGCTCAGAGCCTGAGTTAATGAGTGAATGTATGAATTAATAAAAAAAAATAGTAATCACTGTGTTGCAAATACAGTTCCTATTAAGTTTTGGGGTACAAATACATGCAATGGCCAATAGTCTCTGCCCTCAAAAACATATCAGGGGGAGAGTAATATGTATTAATATAATGAATGAATGGGTGAAGAAGCATTTCTTAAGTTATTATTTCATATTCAGTACCATGCTAGATAATGCAGTGGATAGACCCTCAGGTCTGGAGGCAGGAAGCCACATCTTCATAAATTCAAATCTGCTTTCAGACATTCACTAGTTGTGTGACCCTGGGCACATCATTCAACCCTGTTTTCCTCAGTTTCCTCATTTGTAAAATGAGCTGGAGAAAGAAATGGTAAACCACTATATTACCTTTGACAAGAAAACCCCTAATATCGTCAAAAGATTCAGACATGACTGACAATGACTAAACAACAAAAAGTCTTGGATTATAAACGTATAAGCAGAGAGAGTCCCAACCCTTGAGGAACTTATGTTTTAATAAGGGAAAATGACACCGAACATTGGAGAGTATTATTTTGTATTTCCCTCATGTGCATAACTCATAGGTATCTTTCTTGCAAAAATGTCCAGCACATAGCCTAATATACCAATAGCATAGATCTCTCAGCTATGGCATAAATTTTCCGAAGTAAAACTCTAGTTTTGAATATTCTTTTGTGTGTGTGTGTGTGTGTGTGTGTTTTGAAGGGCAGTTGGGGTTAAGTGACTTGCACAAGGTAATATGGCTTGTTTTTGTGTTAAGGCCGGATTTGAACTCAGGTCCTCCTGACTCCAGGGCCGGTGCTCTAATCACAGCACCACCTAGCTGCCCCCTGAATATTCTTTTAAATGGATTGATGCTCATGACCATGATGATGAAGATGATGATAACGATGGTAATAGAGCATTTATTAAGTACATACTATGTGCCAAAGACTTTTTACAACTACCCTGGAGCCTTCCCACTCTTGAACTTCCCTACCACGCTGATCCAGTATCTTCTTCTGGGACGTTCTGTTTAGAGGAGGGCTGGAATTTGGCCTTCATTCCTCTTCCACCTCTACTTCTGATTTTCTGGACTATGGCGTCATGCCCCTGAGAATCCTCCACTCCCCCCTTTTCTTTTCTCTTTTCCCTCTTGTTTGTTGTTTTCCATTACAGAAATCCAAGTTCTTTGAGGTCAGGGACTTTCTTTCATTCTGCTTGTGTTCATGTCCCCAGAACTTTGAAGGGTCTTGGTACAGAGTAATTGCTTATTAAATGTTTATTATTTTCCCTAGCTTTGCTTACTACATGCTTACTACATTTCATTACCAACTTTACTAAGCACTGGAAATACAAAGTGTCAAGTGAAAAAATCCTTGATTTCACTGACTTTAAGATCTAATGTAATACTCTGCAATACATGGATATATGATGGTTTATATAGTAATATGAATAGAAAACAGTTTTTTTGAGGAAAGGAGCTAATAGTCAAATCAGAGTTGATTTAGGGCCTCTGCCCATTCTGAGGGAGAAGTGTTGAGTCCCAGGCTACTGTCTCCTAATTCTTTAGCTATGCTAGTCCTACCAGAACTATGAGTTCAACCGAAGCTATAAACTGGGTCATATTGTTTAAATTCCTTTATCTGTTTCCAGGCAATCTATCCATGGGAACTAAACAAATGAAGTTCGGTCTTTCCTAGAACTCATGACTTTGGAATAGCCTCTGAATTTGGCAAAAGCTACTTGAATGTTGGAGTTTGTAGAGCTGATATTATTACATATTTTGCTCAATAATTTCCTTCTCTTTTGGATCTTATTTGGAGTTTTCTGGGCAGAAATGGTGGAATAGTTTGTCATTTCTTTCTCCAGCTCACTTTACAGATGAGGACTTGAGGCAAACAGGGTTGTGACTAGTTTAGAGTCACATAGCTAGTAAGTGTCTTAGAACATTTTTCCTGACTCCAAGCCTGGCATTCAATCTAATGTGCCACCTTGCTGCTCTATTATTATGGCATATAGCTTTTCTGATATACAGTGATATATTCTTTTTATTGATTTACCAAAAATAAAAGTCTGTATTCAACATCTAAGTGTAACTTTTGACACCTGTAGGAAACTGGATACATGATGCCAATGTCACATGATGGGACTCTGAAATGTGTACCAATATCAGGGTGGAGGTGGTATTTCAGGGAGAGTTGGAGTTTGAATAGCATATTTTCACTGTCTATATTCACAAGCACACTCTTTAGATAATGAATCACATTGCACACCTAGAGAGAATTAGCAGTCATCCCTCTTTGAGACTGTGACATGGATTAGGTATTTTGAAGCATAACTACTCAGTAAGATGGAATTACTCAGTGCAAGTAACTCAGTGTTACTACCTGGGTAAGCAAGGAAGGGTCTTACTCCACTCCTTAGTCTTCATTTCGACCAGGGTCAGATTAGGTGCTTTCAATATAATCCGTAGGATATAAAAAACAAAATACCCGTATATCCTTCCTCAAAGGTTTTAGTGGTGGGAGGGAACTTGACTGTGTTAGAGTATAAATTCTTACTCTGCCTGCTGTAACATCCCTCATTCCACTCAGCTGGCCTGGAGGAAGGGATGCCCTCTTCTTGCGAGAAATGAATAAAAGTTTCCTGTTCTTACTTCAAGACACCCCTGATTTTTTATTTTTGGGTAGGGGATTTTTGGCGTTGCCATGTCCCACACAGATTGGAATAAAGAATACATGATGGAAAAGAAATGGAAAAGAACATGAGATGTATCTGGAAAGGTAGACTATAAACAGACTATGGAGGGTTTTTAATGCCAAACTGATTAATTTTAGGGGCAGTTAAGTGGCACGATAGATGGTGTTGGTGGCAAGAGTGGGCAGAGGGATTGCTTAGGAGTGATCCGAAAGTTCAGAAAATTTTCCTAATTCAATTTTGCTAATGGGCATGTGGAATTTCAACTGGTTTTTTATCTGCCCAGTTTACAGGTCAGGGATTGACAAGAGTTAAGTAACTGCTCAGTCTGGGGTGGGGGAATAATTGGTTTTCACATCTCATTATTCTAGTAATTAACTATTTTAATTAAATAGGAAAGTCAAAACATTATCCAGCCACTCCATCTGCTTGGGGACATCTTTTCTATAATTGTCTCAAATTGTTATTTAAATCTTTTTTTGTTATTTAACATCACCCTTCACTCCATTCCAACTTGACTAAGCTGTTTCCCAGTGTTGCTATGCCCTTCACTTGCTCTGTTCCTGCAACCTGTAATGATCCTTTTCTTCCTTCAGGGCCTGTTTCTAGTACCACTTCCAATTTGAAGTCTTCTCTTATCTTTACTCATCCATCTAACCCTCAGATGAAATTCTGCTTCTCCATCGATTTTCCTTGAGCACTTTGACCTCTTTCCTCTCTATTCAAAGAGTCACTAGGCCTTTATTACCAAGGTTGAAAGTTATGGTGACTCAGTTACCGATTGTCCCCAGCCCTGCTTATCATCCAGTGTTAGGGGAGGTTTTGGTAGGGAAGGCAGCAACAAGTCTGCAGCTGTTTGCATTACCTGCTCTTGGTCACCTACCTCTAGCCACAAAGTATCACTGAAGGAAGAAATGAGATGCAAAGGCCCAGCCTCTTGCTGAGATGGACCTGCCTGGACTGTCTTAAAGTTACCTATAAAATTGGTCCAACCTTGGAGCTATTGCTGATCTCCAGTGGTCAGCCCATCAGCATGTTGCTGCTAAAAGCATTCATAATAAAATTATTTTATTTTCTTTGTCTCAAGTTCTGCCTCATTAATCAGGGTGAAAAACATAAATGAAGAATTTTCCTTTTCAATGTCACTTACTGGGAATAAAGCAATAGCACTATATGGTTTTGTTCTGGTTTGTTTTTGTGTTCGTTCCTTCCTAACTGAACTTTTCTCCCTTTACAATCTATCATTTGCACAGCCGCCAAACAAGATTTGGGACTTTTTTTCTCCCATAGAAAACTCAGTCCCTCTCCCACTCCTTTATACAGGTCAGAAATATATCCCTTGTCATAGAATCCCCGGCTTCCTTAAAGGCTCAGATCCATCAGTGTGAGGTTTTTCATTATTTTCTAAAAGATGATAATTAATGCCTAATATTATATGGGGAGAATTTTTTCATAGATCATGCATATGTGCACACATGTGCATATATGAACAGAATATATGTAATACTTTATATATGTGTAAATAGTGTGTTAATTGTTATTTATTATATGGATATATACATGTATGTATATGAACACATACATACAGCACATATATAAATGTACAAATGAATGTATGCATATATACAGATACATGTGTGCATGTGTATATATAAGTGCATGTGTGTATGTGCACACATATAAATACACATATTTCTATCTAGATAGAAAGATAGAGAGACACATATAGATGTGTGTACCTATCTATATACATATATAGACATAGATCTATCTTTGTATCTCCATATCTAGCCATATAGACATATATAGTTATATCTCTTTCTCTATCCATCTGTCTGTCTGTCTATCTATCTGTCTGTCTATCTATCTATCTATTTATCTATCCATCTTTCTATCTAATCTATTTGTCTATCCATCCATCCAACCATCCATCCATCCATCTATCTATGTATCTATCTATGTATCTATCTATGTATCTATCTATGTATCTATCTATCTATCTATCTATCTGTCTGTCTGTCTGTCTGTCTGTCTGCTTGTCTATCTGTCTATCTATTTATCTATCTGTCTGTCTATCTATCTATCTATCTATCTATCTATCTATCTATCATTTATCATCTATCTGTCTGTCTGTCTATCTATCTCCTAGCTATCGCTGAAGTGGATGAAATATCTGACCTAGAGCGAGGAAAACTCATTTCCTTGAGTTCAGATCTTACCTCAGACATACTAGTTGTGTGACCCTGGATGAGGCTTTAAATCTGCCTCAGCTCTCTCTTATAGAAAGTCAGCTGGAGAAGGAAATGGCACCTGCACCAAAAGATACTCCAGTATTTTAGCAAGAAAACCCCAAAGAGGGTCATGAAGTGTCAGATATGACTGATCAGAATTTAACTGTTCATATATGTATTCAGACATACATAAATATCAGAGACATGTATATTTTCATATATATATATATGTTACTGAAAAGTAATTATTTTCTATTAATAACCAATTATGGAATTAGGATTGAGGGTTTTTTTTCTTTTTACTTCTTTATTCAGGGGTCAGCACTTGTAACTGACACACACACCCCAACACCCCAGGCCCTAGGAGCATTTTACTGAATCTTAAGTGGAACCCCACCAAACTAGGAGAGCTTTTATCTGATAACAGTGCAAAGAGAATCATATCTAGCTAAATTATGCTATCAGTATCAGGCTCATTCCCTTGATATCTCATTGTTCAACTTAAATGGTCTGGGTGGAAAGGGATTCCTTCCTCTGTTTTTTTGGGAGGCTGAATGTCATAATAAGTTAAGTTCTTTGCTATAGGAACTTAAGATTTTTAGTTGACCTCCTCATTCATATGTCCACCCCCTCATTATTGTCCACCAATCAGTATTGCTGTGTGCTTATGCGAAAATTCACTTTTAACAATGTGTTTAAACATTTGGCAATCTCAGTGGTTCATCTTTGTTTACTGAGAGAAACCACTGGCCATCAATCTGTTGATTATTTGCTAGCCTTATTAATAAATTCATTATTAATTATCCAGAAACTCGATCTCATTATATATGTGTGTATATGTATATACATGGGGACACATAAACACACAGACACATACATGTGATGTTTCCTCTGATACAATAAAATCTCCTTAAAAGTCAGAGCCTGATTATTTTCTTTCTTTGTGTGCATGACACATCACACAATATCCAATACACAGGAGCAGCTGAATACATGTTTGTTGAATCATTGGACGATTCACTATTTTCTTCCCTCTGTTCTTCATACTTAGGTGCCTGCTATGAGCTCCTTGAGTACAAAGATGGTTTTCTTTGTATTTTCAGCTTTAGTCCAGAGTATTTGGGACATATTTCAGCCTGTCAAAGAATCAGATATTCATAGTATAGAATCTGGAAGGTAAATCCATCACGTCTTTTTCTCTCATGTTATAGATGAGGCACAAAAATATTAAGAGACTTGTGCAGCATGACATAGCTCATCAGTATCTGGGAAAGGGTTCAAACGCAGGGCTTTCTTGACAGTAAGTCCAAATGCTCTACATGTGCTACTATTTGGCTGTCTCCAATGTTGGTGGGGTACGGTTTCCCTCTACAAAAACACACATTCAATTCTTCTATATTTTGGTAGGTAATCTTCAAGAGTTGTGTTACTTTGTTTCTCTCTCCCCTAGATTGCCCAAATCATCAGCCTGGGGCCAAAATGGTCATGAACAGTGTAGTCTTTGGATTACAGAAGTACAATTCATCACAGGAATTTTGGCATTGGTAGGATCCACTACATCTTTTGCTGTATTACCAGTGTTCATGAACTTATGATTACTTCAACCTCAGGATGAGAGGATTTTAATGGAAGCCTAGCAGAACCAGTTGTCTTGAACCCAAGCATATAAATATTTATTTTTTCAAATCACATCAGTTTATTAAATCTAATCACTTACTCTAGCTTGTCAAGATCTTTTGGAAGCTTCATTTTGTCATTTTGTCTGCTAAGTGTCCATCCCAGGATTTATCTACTGGTCTCCATTTGGTTGAAATTGGAGTTTATTTGAGTAGAAGTGGCCAAGCAGGTGAAAGATGCCCTAATTATTAGCACTTTCCCAAGGAAGACATCCATAGTATCATACTTTTCACCCCAGCAGTAACCAATATAAATTAATTATCACAGCAAAGAGAGTAAAGGAGTTCAGAAAGAAGCTTCCATCAACAAACTTCTGGCTTCCCAAACTGACCAAGATGGATACCACAGGCAAAACTGGGTTATAATAATATATAAATCTTAAGAAGGACAATTAATGGTTTTGAACAATATTGCTGTATAAAGTATGGAGAAATAAAGGAAAGGAAACACAGTTTAAAAACCTTGGAAAGGTATTCAACTAAGTAATGTACCCAGCATGTAGTAAGCATGTATTAATCATAATCAGTAAAATAAGCTAGTATTTTAAGACTTGTAAAGCACTTTACATAAGTTACCTCTTTCTATCCTCACAACAACTTCATAAGGTAGGCACTATTATTGTCTCCATTTTAGAAATGAGTAAAATAATGCTGAGTAATTAAGTGACTTCCAATGGTCCCAAAGAGAGTAAATACCTGAGTCAGGATTTGAACTCGGGCCTTAATGATTCAATTTCAGCACTATACTCCCATTATATCTCACTATCTCTACCATGTCTAGTTATCCTTGTAAATTAAAGTACGAAAAATAAAAGGAAGATTTTAAAAATTGAAAAACAAATAGATAATATGGGTAACAACCTTTGTAGAAGCATTTGTCTCCATCCCATTCCAAAGGAATCATTATCATCATTGGGACCCGAATGTATTTCTAAAAATATTTTCTAAAATCCACTGGCTGTTCCCTATATGACAAAATTCTGAGTTTATACAATCACCAATTACTCACCAACTAAGAAATTGTTTTATTTCATCTCTTACATGTTTTTCCCCCCAAATGCTCTCAGGTTCCTCATATGAAGACAATGTAATTCACATTGTGCTTCAGAAAGTACTTAGCGAAATGATAGGAATATAACAGGTGTTCAATATTTGTCAAATGCATGAATGAATAAATGTTGAAACATCCATCACCTTCTACTTCCACATTAAATACAATCACTTATAATTGTCACCATCTTGTAAAATAATTATTCTTTTCATTTGATACTTTAACATTTTTAAGATAGTGCCAATACTCTCAAATGAAGGAATTACTTTTGTTATCATTTTAAATGCAGGTCATTGTGTCATAAAACAAACCTTCTGAATTCTGGGTTAATAATAGAATAAGTTTCTTCTTGTGAAAAGGTCTGGAGGCAGCAGTTCTTGTGGCCTTTCTGGGTGGTCCCATTTCTTCTGAGTCCTTGATTAACCAGACTGTACCTTCCCATCTCACTATTTTACATGTCTTCAGAAATCATCTCTCCCCCTTGCTGTTTCATTCCCTATATTGGTTATAGGGTTCCATCACATTCTCATTCTGTTTATCTACTCATTGCCAGATTGGTCACCAGAATGGAATATTAGCATTTGAAGGCTTCATAAATTTTGAAAATAGCAATCATTCTCTGGATGCCCTGTTCGGCCTTTTCATTATTGTGCATTTACTGTGCCTGCTCACTGCAGTCCTCTTCTGTGTATATGCTCATGTACCCTTGGGAAGGAAGGAATGGAAATGTATCAAAATAAAGAAGACAGAAAAGGTCAAAAACTTAAAAAAAGAAAAAAAAGCAGTTTGCCTAGCTCACCCCCTCCCCCAACCCTTGGTTTTGTTCCTGGAATTTATTAGTTTTTGAAAATGCATTCTGAGGAATTATTTTTTAAAGATCACACTAATATAATATGGTTGTGTTCACATATCAGTGATTATAAACTTTGACACTTAGTACTTTACAAATCCCATTGAATAGATGATCTTCTCTGTCACAACAACTATATGTAGGGGAGGGTGTGAATATACAAGGGTTGTTAAAACCATTTTACGGATAAATTGAAGTTGACAGGTTAAGAAATTTATCCAAAGTTCAAAAGCTAGATAAAGACAGGACTGGGTAACCGGGGGTTAATCTCACCTCCAAATCAATGTGTTGCTGATTATATATGGAGTCAACTTGACCTGAGTAAGACTCCTAAGAGAGGGAAGAGCTATAGGATCCTGGACAAATCATTTAAACTTTCTTGACCTCAATTTACTCATCTAAAAATGGGAATAAATGGGAATGCTAATAGCATGTGCCTTACAGGGTACTATGAAGATCAAAGGAGATTTTTATGTAAAACACTTTGTGAAGCTCAAAACAAAGCTATCATATACACAACAGTTACCTTCTACCCAGGACATTCCAAAGTTCAATTGGAACCTGATTAAAATACAGTTGTAAAATCTTTAACTAAAGAAATAAAAACACAATAAAAATCACGTTAATGTATAGTTGTGTGAGTTAAAGTTCAGTTCAAAGCAATCCTTATGTACCATTTAGTACTGTCATCTATGTTTGAATTTGACCCCTCTGACTTAAAAAATTATACTGATGTCAATCATCATTTTTTAAAATTTTCATTTCTAACTCTTCCCTATCTTTACGCAGACACTAGCCTAGTATAGGTCTTCATCCACTCTGATGTAAAATATTGTGGTATACTCCCAAATGTTCTCCCTAACTTGAGTTCCAATTTCCCCTCCCTCAATTCCAATCCATCCTTCACTGATCTGCAAATGATATTTTTTCAAGGATATTTCCTTAAGTCTTGTTTTAAAATTTTCACATATGTTCTCAATAAACTCCAGTGGCCACTTATAACTTTGTAGATCAAAGTCTGAGTATAGCTGCTCTTAGTTCATTTATGAGCTTGTCTTCCCCCTTGCATTAAAAGATACTACCATATGTGGATTTAAATGCTTCTGCTCAAATCAGAGCAACGTTTAGTACTCATGGGTAAGTTATAGCAATATATTAAAAATGACAGCATTATCAAAGTTGGTTTAAGCATGAATTTGTTGCAGACTGCTTTCCAGTTTTCCCAGAAATTCTTATCAAGTAGTTTCCCCCCTCCCAAAATAATTTATGTTATGGGATTTTTACAGATGTTTTATTATTAAGTTTTATTATTTCTGATTTCCCCTTGCCTACTCTGTTCAGTTAATCTACTGTCACATTTTTTTCTCACGACTATCAAGTGATTTTGATGACAGCAGCTTTATAATATCATTTGAGATTTGGGAGTGCTATACCTCTGCCATGCCTACTTTTTGGTTTATTATTTGCTTTGATATTCTAGATCTAATATGCTTCCAAATCAATTTGGTCTTTTACTTCACTTCATCTAGTTTTGTAAAGTATCCCATTAGTAGCTGCTGTATATGGTATTAAATAAGTAAATTAACTTTGATAATGCGGTCATTTTTCATATATTGCCACAGCACACACACAAGTCCTAAAAATAGCTCCAGCTATTAAAGTGGTTGTTTATTTCTTTAATTAAGAGGTGTAAATTGAGTCAGTGGGTGCAAGTATTAATTAACCACCTACTATGTGCTTTGCACTTGCCTAAGCACTTTATAATATCTCATGTAATCCCCACAACAACCCAATATAAAAATATTAAACTTCCATTTATCCTTTTACTCTCAAATTCATTATGCATTTCATAGGTACTCCTGATATTACTTCTCTTTCAGTTATTGTCTCTTGGATTTTGTCACTAGTAAAGAGAAGTGCTATTGAATTTATGGTTTAATTTTATAAACCAAAAATTTGCTAAAGATATTATCTCAATCTCTCTACTGATTTCTGAGGATGTTCTAAATAAATTGTCTCACCATTTGCAGACAAGTATTGCTTTAAGTCCTCTTCGCCTATTATTACAGTTTTAATTTGTTTCCTTTTATGTGGGGTAATGAACTAAGCACTGGTTGAGGAAGAAGTGAGGAAGGCTTGAGTTCAAATTCAGGCTCAGACATTTAATAGCTATATTACCGTAGGCAAGCTAGTTGTTCTCTGTCAGATTCAGATTTTCTATCTGCAATTGGATGATAATGATCAAACCTACTTTCGAAATTTTTTAATAAAAATCATATAAGTTGATATTTATTTAAGCACTTTGTTAAATTTATTGTGCTAGAAAAATGCCACTTATCATTATAATCTTACTAACATGATTAAAACTATCAAATAAAACAAGGACAAGAGTAAACTTGCTTTGCTCTTGGTTTATTATGAAAACATCCAGTGTTTATGCATTTTATATTATTGTCATTGGTTTTAAATGGGTACTTTTTATGTTAGTAAACTCATCTCTCTGCCTATGACTCATAGGCTTTTTTCTTCATGTAGTGGTGCACTTTCCCATTATTCTCTGGATCTGTTCACATAATCTTTTTTCTTGTATTTGTTTTTAATTGATTGAATATGTTGGCTGTTTCCTAATATTGTAGCATTCATATTTCTCTTATACCAAATAGATGTGCTTATAAAATAATTTCTTGAATAAACTGCTACAGCTATTTTAGATAAGATATTATTTAAATTCTGAATCAATGAACATTAATTATATTAGTCTATAATTCTTCATACTTATTTTGTTCTCTGTTGGTTTAGAAATAGGCAATCTTTTTTTTTTAAAAAAGGGTTTGGCACAGTACATTCTTTCTCATCTTTTAAACACTACTTTTTTCTAATTAGTATGAATTATTCTCTCAAAATTAGAATGTTCCTATACATACATCAGGATAAAACTCCTGGCCCCACCCTTTTGTAAACTCTTTTATATTCCATTTTCTTATATTGGATTATTTAAGATATCTATCTGGCATTCTGTTAGTTTGAGTATGTTATGTTTTTGAAGGCAGTTCTCTTTAAATAAAACAAAACAAAAACTATGTGTTCTCATTTTTGTTAGCATCTATCTGTACATACTAGGTTTGAGAAATAATTTTATATTTCCTTTAAGAGTTCACATCTATCAATCTACATATGTGTATACATACATATGTGTATATATTCATTCATAGATATAGATATATAGATATACATATACACACATATGTGTTTTCTTTCTTCTTGCCTTCCTTATTTTTCCCTTCTCAGTTAAATGGTCACTTTAATATTCCTACTCCTTTTCTCAATTACTTTAATTTGATAGCTTTTTTCCCCTCTATTTTTGGTTCATTTCTTTAAGATTTTTTCTTTTAATTGATCTCTCCACTAACAGTCTTCCATATGTCTTTATTGTGATTTTTTATTCTTTGATCTGTGTTGTAGTACAGTATGTATTCCTTCTTTAGCCACTTGGTGTCCTAATATATTTAAAACTTCTTGAGTTCCCTCTTCAACAAATTCTATATTATTGAATTGTAAATCTTTCCTCTTGGTCATATTTCTCTTCTGTCTCCCTATTTAAAGTATAAATTAATGAAGGAATCAGAAGAAAAAAATTCCCATGAGAGAAATTTCCTGATGTCCAAAATTATTTGGTTCATTTCTATAATCCCCCCCCCCATAGCCATTTCACTTACATTTTACCATGAGCTCTCCTTCTTAAGTTCATTCCCTCCCATACTTCTTTCTTTTCAGCAAGAGTTCAGATGCCCATTCTCTTAATGCAGGGTATTTTCTAAGGAGGTAACATAATCCTTCAAAGGAAGTCATCTACTATGTGCACTGGCTCTTGGAGAAGAGACCTTTGACAGATTCTCAAATCCATTACATAATATATTTGTCTTTGCCTATGGTGGTTTGTTTCCAGGATCACTATGTACCCATTGAATCAAGATCTCATACATCTATTTCTGACATTATTTTGCTTGCTAACCTGAGTCACTTACCTCTCACTATTTGTAAGATTCAAGTATGGTTATGGTGGATGTCACTCTGAGAATTTCTACCAGCTAGGTATTCTATAACTCACTGACTGGGCCATGAAGAGGGAGGAAAAGCCTCCTTCTTTCCTACTAGGAGGAGGCAGAGTTGATGTTCATTATTTGTTGCAGAGAATGCTGAAGATTGAGATACCTTGAATGGTTTCTGAAACACAGGCCTATGCCTAGGTAAGGTTGAGTATCCTGGTGGAGTGGGGGCTAGTGGTGAAGATGTGCTGAACACATGCTCTATCGATAATTAATATATATATTTTTTATCTTTGGGTCTTGAATTCTTATTCTAAGGATTCAACGATGATCCTTCTACAAGTAGCACATAATTCTTTGTTTTCCTTTCCTTCATTTATTGATTAGTTGGTTTTTGCTTTGTTTTGTTTTCATTTTCCCAAATTTGTTAGAGAATGGAGAACATGTTTAATAATTCACTCCATTGGCCACATGAACCACACTGCTTTTGATGAGAAGTACAGTTTATAAGAAAGTAGTTTACTTGGAAAATGCAGAAATCTTCTATTTACTGAGGTCCTATAATACAGAATTTTTACTTGGATAGTTACCTGTGAAAATTGAATTATAACCAGAACACTGTTCATGAATATTGCACAACACATTTTTTTCTTACTCTTATCTTCATTATTGCTAAAACCATCTTCATTAATCAGAATTAATAAAATATACTTCTATTTTGTTACTGGTATATTTTTACCCTGGCATAGATAATATTTTATTGTATTAAAAAAAACTTATCTGGGAAATCCTAGGGGTGGGAGGGGGAATCAGAAGATTTTTAAAAATAAAATATACTGTTTATCTTTTCCAATCGGATCCATCTACTCCCCAGATTTTAACATTCACCCAAACTTTTCTAGTCTTGAGTTAAAATTAATAGCAAACTGAGTCACGTATGCTATGCTGACAATCCAATTTCAGTCAGAACCAGAGGAAAATTAGAGCCACGTCAGACAGACAAAGTCAGCTCAAAACACAGTGCAGAAGAAATAAATCCCATAAGGAGAAAGAAGGTCACTCAGTTTCACTGTGTCCTGAACAAAAAAGCTCCATTATAAATTGACAGTGACCTTGGGTGGGCCTGAAATTGGATGTTAAATATCAACAACTCCCAAGGCAAACAGAAGAAAGCACACACAGTAATTCATGGAGTAACTTCCCATAGCGAAAATCAACTGCTGGGGCTAAAGGGGACCAGGAATGACTAATACCCTTGGAAGCACATGCAAACTATGGCCTCAGCCTTACTATGTTGCCTTTAAGTTGGGATTGGCTATATTTCTATTTTAGTAAGAACAAGGACCATTTTGAGGGGAAAGATAAGATAAGGGTACATGGGTTTATAGATTTAGAGCTGGAGGTTATATATTAGTGGCCACCTCATTCATCACCCCTGCCCCCTTCTTAATTTTATATTTTTTATTTTTATTTTTTTGCTTTTTGGAGGGCAATTGGGGTTAAGTGACTTGCCCAAAGTGATGTGTCTAATACGTGTGTCAAGTGTCTGAGGTCAGATTTGAACTCATGTCCTCCTGACTCAAGGGCCAGTGCTCTCTACTCACTGTGCCACCTAGACATCCCCCTTATTTATTTTACAAATGAAAAATGGAAGCTCATAAGGTGTGTGTAAAGCATCCAAGTTCACACAGGTAGAAATTGGTTGAACTAGAATTGGAACCCTATTCCATTATTCAAAATCTAGCACTCTTTTCAGTGTTGTGTTGCTGTTGCAGATACATTCTGCATGAAGCCAAAACATAATTTATAACTGTCTGATAAAAGACTGAACAGCTTTAAATACTTTTAGGACATTCACAAGTCAGGATGTTTTTGTCCGTCACATTTATGTTCTCTATAAGTTTTTGACTCTACTTTGAGAAAGGAAGTTTCATAATTGGATAAGTTGTAAATACAAATTGATAAGACAATCAACAAATTAGTGTCAGTTGAAAATTATAATCCTAGAATATCTGAGTTGCCCACATATAACATATGTCCCCGGGGGGCGGAGCCAAGATGGTGGGGTAGAAGCAGCAAAGCACCACAGCTCCCAAACAAACACGCTAAAAAACTCATAAAATGGGACTCTAAACAGATTTTCAAGCTCCAAAACTCTCCAAAAGACAGAAAGAACATCTGTTGCTACAGGCAGCTCAGCAGGCAGGGCTCTTCTCAGCAGTCTGGGATCCCCGGAAGAAACCCCGGCTGGCTCAGGCCCTGGGGCATCGGGCAGGGAGCCGCATCTATAGGAGAGCAGATTGGCTGCACTGGAGGCACAGTTACCACATTTATCATGCCAGAAGACAAAAAGGCTAAGACAAAGGTCAGTGGATTTTGCTAACTGGGGAGGAGAAGAGCGGGTCCAGCCAAACTGCTCCCAGGCCAAGGAAGCAGTGGGAGGTGGCTGTTGCAGCGGGAATGGCTGAGAGCCACAGTGGCTTCCACTGGGCTGCTTCAGAGCCCTCCGCCTGCAGATAGCAGGGGGGCTGACGCAATCCATCGAGGCCAAGGGCTCTTGCGTTGA
>JAQQSW010000204.1:32249-50649 GCA_028646575.1 Pseudocheirus occidentalis
TTGTGGGAGGAATCTAGGGGTGGTCCAGAGGAAGAGATTGGGGAGGGTCTTCAGGAGGAGTCAGATGAGGTCAGACTCCAGTAATGAGTGGTTCAAGGTGGGAAGTTGCTGGAGGCTACCTGGAGACCATAGACAATGGTGGGCCAGGCCAATTCAAGGGTGGGAAACTATTGGAACAAAGTGAGCTAAAGACTTGGGCAGAGAGGCGGCTAGGTGGCGCAGTGAATAGAGCACCGGCCCTGGAGTCAGGAGTACCTGAGTTCAAATCTGGCCTCAGACACTTAACACTAAAACTAGCCTTGTGACCTTGGGCAAGTCACTTAACCCCAATGGCCCTCCAAAAAGCAAAAAAAAATAAAAATAAAAATAAAAAAGACTTGGGCAGAGCTGCATCTTAAGGCCCATGACCTCAGGCAAATGTCTTCCCTGGGAAGGTTTACTTTCCTAGAGCCTGTACCTCAAAGAATCAAGGAGAGCTCAAAAAGGGGGGAGGGGTCCCAGAGCCTACACCTCATCAAGATGACCAATCAATCTGCGTGCTAACCCTGATGCAAATCAAAGAACCAGCCCCCACAGTCACCCCCCACTGAACTTGGTGTCCCTTGAACATCATTTAAGAATCTAGTTCCTTGAATGGCACTCTGAGAGGCAGGTACAGCTCCACAATCTCAGCAGGAAGCAGTTTCAGAAGCGGAAAACCTTTGTCCCTTATCCCAAAAGATTTTGGGTCCCATTCATTTGAGGAGGGAACGATGGGGTGCTTGTGCTTGAACCTCAGCCCTAGGACAATATATCTCTCCCCAGCCCAAAGATTTCTCTTTCTCATGACTGGGAGGCAAACTATTTCTTCCTGTTACAAGAACAAACTGACCTCTATAGAAGTTCCCTTGTTATGAACAGGATTATCTTTTACCAGTAGAGCTGTCATGTACTGATTCCCTCAGCTACCATGTATAATCCTGAGGTCAAGCTACAGAAATTGCCTCCCAAGGTTATCTTGTTACAGACATAGCAAACCAAAAACATACCCCTTAGGATCTTCCCATTCCACCTCAGGGTTTCCAGTAGTGAATGATGCCTGCACACAAGGTACAGAAACTATATGTTCCTTTAGGAACTGACCACTAGCAGATATCTCCCCTCCCCCCACTCTTCCCCCACCTAAATTAGCATACTTGACACCCCACTCCCTGACCTTTTTCTATAAAAGCTTTAGCATTACCCCCTTTAAACTGTAAATTCCCTAAAGAGCTCTGCCTGCTTTGTTAGCATTATAATAAACCTTTTGCCACTTGACTAGAAGACTGCTTGAGTCTGAGAATTCTTTCCAGATGACTCTACCCTGTACTTATAGCTTGAGATCCCTGCACCCCTAAACTGCATCATCTAGACTTAGCTTTTTTGGATACCTCTCTCCCCAATGTCCTTATGGAACTGGATCTGAGCCAGCATAGCAAGGTCTGATGACTTGTGTGGTCTTCAGAAATCCACCAAATTGGAGAGGCCTGTCTGTGTGGACAGGCTATTTTATTGCCTTTAGGTCATCAAGAAGATGCTTCAAGTGAGGCAGGGGCCACTAAGGTGTCAGGGACAGCTTGGTTGCCTTTTAGGGAATATTACTCCTTGTTGCTGGGGAATGGGGGACTCTAGCCCTATCATATCTTTCTACCCGGTCCATCTCTCTCTTGAACTCAGTCCTATATCACCAACTGGCTATTAAAAATTTCCAAATGGTATTTCATAGTTAGTCCAAACTCAAATGTGTCTAAAACAGAACTCATCATCTTTCCTCCAAAATTCTCCCCTCTTCCTAAAGTCCCCATTTCTTTTGAGAAACATTACCATCTTTCCAGTCATATCTTCCCTCACCTTCCCTCCTCATATTCAATCAGTTCTCAAGTTTTGTTTATTCTTCCTCCACAGCATTTCAGATCCATCCCCTTACATGCACTCACATAGTCCAAGTTCCTAGCTCTGGCCTTCATCACTTCATGACTGGATCGTTGGGATGACCTCTCTGCCCTAAGTCTCTCTCGTCTTTTGCGCATCTTCCACACTGATGCCAAACTGATATTCCTAAATCCCACTTCTGACCATGTAACTGTTCTGTTCAAGAAGTGCCTCTTGATTCTGGGATAAAATACAGACTCCTCTGTTGGATTTTTAAAGTCTTACAATCTGGCTCCAACTTACATTCCAGTCTTGTTTCACGTTATTCTCTTTACATACTCAATCTTCCAGTCAAACTAGACTAGTCGCAGTTTCTCATAAATGACATTCCATTTCTAGTCTCCATGCCTTTGCTCAAGTTACTTCCCGTGTTTGGAATGCACCCCCTCCTCAGCTTAACCCTGTAGAATCATTATCTTCCTTCAAAGGTCACTATGAGGGCCACTTCCTACTAGAAGGCTTATCCAAATCCCTGCCAGTTCCTGGTAACCTCCCATCAGAAATTACTTTGTATATTTTAAAATTTACTGTGTCCTTTTGCATCCCATATATCTGATTGACAATTTTGAAACTAATAGTCCCTATACAGCATGGACTACTGTCCATGGATGGGTCTGCTGCCTGATCCTTTCTGGTGGGTCACATGTGCTCTGGTTCCCTGCTAATGGACATAGTGACTTCTAGCTGATCTCTGTATATGGGTGGGTGTCACAGAGGATTGGTGACTGAGGCAAGAGTCGTCTACTCTTTGTACTATAAGAATGTAGGTTTCTTTCAAGGTAGAACTTGTTTTGTGTTTCCCTTGGCACAGGTCACATAACAGCCATCCTCAAAGACCTAAAATTTCAGCCTTTGCAATTAGCTCTCTCATGACTTTAAGACAGCCTAGTGTCTCTGAACTGGGTGTTGGGTGGGCAGTACTTCCTGTAACAACACCCTTCTGGGGGTAAATGATGACCATCGCCATGAGGATGAGTCATGATGCCCTGGCTTGTCCAAAAGCCCAGACTTTGGGTCTCTAGTTAGCGCCAGTGAAGGTGAAAGCAAATTTCTTCAGCTATACTGAATACTGCCTCTGAGGAGAGTATACTATTTTATGTAGGTGTAAATGTGCATTTCTGAGTTTTTCTGTGTTTTAGGCTTGACTTTAGGTTTACTTTTCAATGGAAGAAATAAATGTCATATAACTGATAATATTCTAAAGTGAGTTCCTTTCAAGTAGGATCCTGTTAACCTCCTTTTGAGGAGACCTGAGTCAAACCAAGGTTTACTTTTCAACATTTTCCTGGAGAGAGGTGTAATAAGCCAGAAGGAATGAAAATAAGCCTCACCATCATAATCATCATAATTAACTTTTATATAGTGCTTAAAAGTTTATAAATCACTTTACAGCTAAGATCACATTTATTTCCCCTCACAGCGCCCTTGGAAAATAGGTACTATTATTACCTTTATTTTAAAGATGGGGAAACAGGCAGGAAGGGGTTAAATTATTTGCCCAAGGTCATACCGCTAGTAAGTGTCTGAGGCTGGATTAGAACTTGAGTCTTCTGACTTTAGTTCCAATGCTCTCTACCCACTGTGCCACCTAGCTACTTCATCCTGTCCCTTTGTTTTAGGCTTCCTCGAGAATGACTCAGAGGAGTTTGGGTCCACTTTGTGTCCACAAATAGAACCCTTTTCTGGGAGGGGAAAGGAAAGGTAGTGTATATTTGATAGCATCCACTACGGGGCAGGCACTGTGCTAAATGCTTTATAAAGATTTCTTTTCATTCTTCCAACAACTCTAGGAAGCAAGTGCTATTGCTTTACAGGGCAGGAAACTAAGGCAGAGGTTAAGTGATCTGTCCAGGGTCACACAGCTAGTAAGTGTCTAAGGTCAGATTTGAACTCAGGTTTTCCTGACTTCAGGTCCAGGACTCTATCCACCAAACCATGTAACTTCCTGGGAGAGGGATGTCTCCTAAGCCATGGATGAAAAAGCAAAAGATATTACCCAGCAGGGTGCAAGTAGCCTCAGAGTTTGGTAAGTGACTGAATTTAAGAAGGGTCCTTCTCAGTGGGTTTCTCCCTAATTTTATCATTAGGGTGCCAGGGAGGAGGTGAGGCAGCCTGTGGGGGAAGCATGAACTCCCCAGAACTAGGAAACACAATTTGCAGAATTGTGCAGACTGTCTGCTAGCACACTTAGTTAGAGTCTAAATTGTCTTTGCTTCAGGGTATGCAGTTCCTTCCCCATCCTCCTCCTCCAGTGCAGGAAGCAGACCCTTGGCAAAAGCTGCATTTCAGACTTGAGCTTTGCTCTTCTCCTGTTTTCCTTTTCTGACAAAGGTGCTGTTACTTACACACATATGACTCCTTTATTCTAAAAATAATTTAAGCTTCAGAAGGCAAGTGAACTCAGCCATGTTAGTCTAAACTAGGACAGCACAAATACAGTTCATCATACATTATGATAGTAATTTGTGTGCAGATTCAGGGATGGGGTGGGGTCAGTGATGGGGTCAGGGAATGAAGGTGCCAGAGGGTGATCTCAAAAGATTCATCATTCCCCTTGCCACGGCTCTGCCATTCTGCAAAGATTCACAAAACAAGGTACTCATTGGTTCTTGGATAATTTTGTGTTATAGTGGAGAATTCTTTATGGCAAGAACCAAATTTCTAGTCTCTAAATTCAGTGACTTGTTATATGCTCACATTCACATGATGATCTATGGTTATACTTTCTTGTAATTTTCTCCTCTGGTCCTTATAGTCATTCCATTCCCCCATTCCATTCCACAAGCATTTATAGAGCATCTACCACATTGTAGACCCTGGGGCAAGGCAGCAGTGACACAAAGGCAAAAATAACCAGCATCCTTCCCCCCATCCTCCCCCCCAATAAAAGGGACTTGCCTTTGCCAAGAAGCACATATGTACACAGATAGGCACAGACAGATGCAATACTCTGCATCCTGTTCAGGACACAAACTGTCTGCATTTCTAGATGACCATTTGTGCTAACAGTGTTAAAAGATTTGAAGTTTTGTGATGATGACCTAGCAAACTTTGGGTTGTCATTTGGTCTCTGTAATGGCAACAAGGGAAGGTTGCGGATATTTGAAAGGCTTGATCACTAAGCTGAGAAGACTTCTAAAAGGAATGATTTCACCCACTCTTCCTCTTTTCTTAATGTGTTAGGACTTTTCAAGCATGACCCCGCTACCCCAGAAGAACTGTTAAATGTGGGGCCATGGCACCACCACACATGTTAACTTAAGTGACATGAAATTGGATCACAGAGCCCTAGCTGATATTTTCTTTGTATTCTTTTTTTGAGCATAGGTGAAAGAGAGATGATCTAGAGAGACATTTCTAAGCTTTAGAGGCAATCTTGTGAGCTTGAGGTCAGGGCTCCTGGGTCCTTCAGTAGGTGCAGAATGGGAAATGGGCAGTGCTCCCTGTAGCTATAAGTACATATCTTGGGAAGATGACCAGTGATGGGAGGAGATAAGTGTGGAATGCCTTTTAGTCATCCTTCACAATACTCTGAAATTTTGCATATCAGCCTCTCAGAATAATACAACAGTAGTTATAAAATTACTGATGTTTAAGTCACAGTCTGTGAGTGCTAGTGATCCTTTTATGTTAAGCATTTCTTTAGTGTGAAGGAAATAAAGTAAACAGGTGTCCAATAACTGATTTACATTGTTCACTGAATCCCCTTCTACTCTCTTTTGGGAAGACCCTACATATTAGCTAAATTTAAGCTTTAAGTGATTCTCCCCAGGAGTCAAGGGTGAAAGGAGAGCCATCAACATGCACCAACATGAAGTTATGAACTGATCTAACTATCTGAGAGCAATTTGGAACTATGCCCAAAGAGCAATCAAATTGTTCATACCTCTGATACAGCAATACTGAAGTGGCCAGGAACTAGTTGAGCTATGAACTCAAGAGATCAGCCAGGAAACAGTTAAGTAATACTTTGTGAAATAAGAAATCAGTGAGCGTACCCAAACTGAAACTGTATCCAAAGCAGAACTTAGTAAATTCAGAGCCAAATCAGTCACTAAAAGCAGCTATGTGACTAAGCCTGAACCCCCATGCCCAACCACGTATTCACTCTCCTGGATTATTGAGGTCATCACATTCTCCTGGTCCCTACTTCACGGTTCCCTCAAGATAAAGAATAGATCCCTGTACCTGGATGTCAGCTAGTAATCAATTAATTATAGAAAAGTAACTGCTTACACCTGGATACCAACTAAGTTTTGGTTACAGATTGTACCTGGATACCAATTTAGTTGTAGTTACACTTGGATACCAAATTGGATATTGATTATGTTGTTAGAAACCCAAAATGGTATAAAAGACCCTGTACTTCTGGATCAGGTGCTGTTCCTTTAATTGGCATATGGGGGACAGCCACCAGCTGGCTAAATTAATTATAATTAAAGCTGCTTAAACTTTTGATTGGACTCAGTGGTCACTTTGTTGATACTCGCAATTTCACTTGACCATAACAATACCCCTACTAGGTCTATATCTCAAAGAGACTTAAAAGAAAAGGATCCACACGTACAAAAATATTTATAGCAGCTCTTTTTGTGGTGGCAAAGAATTGGAATTGAGGGGATGAACATAAATTGGGGAATGGCTGAACAAGTTGTGGTATATAAATGTAATGGAATATTATTGTGCTATAAGAAAATGAGCAGGATGCATTCAGGAAAACCTGGAAAGGCTTACATGATCTGATGCAAAGTAAAGTGAACAGAAACAAGAGAACGTCGTACACAATATTGGCAATGTGTGATGATTAGCTCTGAATGACTTAGCTCTTCTAGGAAATACAATGATCCAAGACAATTCCAAAGGATTCATGATGGAAAATGCCATCTACATCCTAATAAAAAACTATGGATCCTGAATACAGATCAAAGCAAGAAACATTCCACAAACAGTGCTTTAGTGTCCCAATTTTCCCACATCCTTTGCAACATTTATAATTTTCTGTCATGTTAGCCAATCTGATAAATGTGAAGTGTTACCTCAGAATTGTTTTAGTTTGCATTTCTCTAATCAATAATGATTTAGAACATTTTTATATGATGACAGATAGCATTGATATCTTCATCTGGAAACTGACTGTTTATATCCTTTAACCATTTGTCAGCTGGATAATGGCTTGTATTCTTATACATTTGAGTTACTTCTCTATCTATTTGAGAAATGAAGCCTTTATCAGAGAAACTTGCTGTAAAATCTTCCCCACCCCACAAATTTTTGCTTTCTTTCTAATCTTGGCTGTATTGGTTTTGTTTGTGCAAAACCTTTTGAATTTAGTTTAATGCAATCAAAATTATCCATTTTACATCATATAATGCACTCTATTGCATTTGGTTATAAAATATTCACTTATCCATCTGACACACAAACCATTCTATGCTTGTGCTATCACCCTCTATGTCTAAATTTCTAATGTCTAAACGTCTAAACTTCCTGGAGTCAGGAAGACCTGACTTCAATGTCTCTGTCTAAATCATTATGCATTTTGACCTTATCTAGGTAAATGGTGTGAGATGTTGGTATATATCTAGTTTCTGCCAAGCTGCTTCCCAGTTTTCTCAGCAGTTTTTGTTGAATGGTGAGTTCTTGGCCCCAAACCTTGGATCTTTGTATTTAAAAAACACTAGATTACTATGGTATTATGTACCTAATTTATTCCACTGATTCACCATTGTATTTCTTAGCCAGCATCAAATTATCTTGATGATTACTACTTTGCGATAAGTAAATTTGAGATCTAGAATGGTTAGGCTACCTTCCTTCATATTTTTTTTCATTGATTTCTTTGATATTCTTAACTTTTTGTTTTTCTAGATGAATTTTGTTATGACTTTTTCTAGCTCTACATAATAATTCTTTAGTAGTTTGATTGGTATGGCACTGAATAAGTAAATTAACTTAGGTAGAATTGTCATTTTTATTATATTTGTTTGGCTTACCCATGAGCAATTAATATTTCTCCAGTTATTTAGATCTGACATCAGTGAGAAAAACTTTTTCTGTTGATCTTCTAAGTTGTCTTGGGCTGGAAAATTGTTTCACCCTGCCCTTTTGTTGGTCCCTCCACTCCAGAATTTTTATTTTAAAGTAACTTGAAAGGAATTTTGGAAGAACACTGAAAAAAAAACATGCCCGGGTGAGTCCCTGCCTTTACCATCTTGGCTCCACTCCCACTTGTGGTTATTTTTCCGAAATAAATTTTTCTTTATATATTCTGCCTTTACATGGCCTAAATTTCTCCCAGGATTTCTTTCTTCCCTCCTAGAGAACCATCCCATGATACAAAGAATATTTTCTTAAAAGAAAAGAAAAAGAGAATGATTTTTTAAAAACTGATTAAAAAAAAAAGTCTCAAAATATATGCAGGTTTCCTATACCTGCAAAGAAATGGACCGAGGTGTTTCCTTACATCCCTTCTGGTGGCATAGTGGAGAGTTAGGAAGACCTGACTTCAAATCTGTCCTCAAATACTTACTAGCTATGTGTCCCTGAACCTTAATTTCTTCAGCTGTAACATCGGGATCATGATACTACCTACCTTGCAGGGTTTTTTGTGAAGACCAAATGAGGTCATATTTGTACGCACTAATGCTTATTTCCTTCTCCTTTCTTCTTTGGGATCAAACTTTTTCTTAGTCGCAGCTTTTAATGTGTTTGCACAGAACAAATGCAGTCATTTCAGGAGGATTCAAAGGACAACTGGGAAGATCAGGAAAGGCTTCGTATGAAGATGATACCTGAGCTGGATTTAGAGAGAAAGGGGAGAAAGGAGATCATTTCAAGAAGGTCTTCATCTAAGTCTTCCCATACTTCTCTTAATTTCTGTTCATTATTTTTTGTGTTGTGGTAATATTTTGTTGCGTGTGATTTTGGTTATTTTAGGATTACCAAAATTGCCTGTTATATTGGATGTTAGACTCAAAAAATTTTGTGGAGTGCAAGAATTCTCCTCATTAGCCACCATGCAACTTCATCCAAAAACCAAGCCCTAGAAGACTTGGTCCTTTCAGGCCCAGAGCTTTTTTGCCCTGGGTATCACTGCCCCAATGCATGACTGCCTACTTCATCTAGTCCCAGGCACCATCCAGGATTCACTTCACACCCTTCTCCTTACCAGTCACCAATAGGTAAATCAACATTTCTTAAACACCTACTATGTGCCAGGGACCATGCCACCACACATGTAGCTCCTGTTATTTTTCCTCTTCCTATGAAAGAATAAATGAAAACAACATTTATGGAGCATTTAATACGTGCAAAGCACTATCCTGAACATTGAGTATACAGATAGAAAAGTAAGACAATCCCTGTTCTCAAGGAGCTCACATTCTTTTTTAAAAAAATTAACAAATTTACTTTTATTGGTTTTTTTGGAGGGGGAAGGCAAGGCAGTTGGGGTTAAGCGACTTGCCCAAGGTCACACAGCTAGTAAGTGTGTCAAGTGTCTGAGGTTGGATTTGAACTCAGGTTCTCCTGACTCCAGGGCCAGTGCTCTATTCACTGAGTCACCTAGCTACCCCTATTTACTCACTTTTAGTTTGCAACATTAAGTTCCACAATCCTTTGAGTTCCAAATTTTATTCCCTCCCTCTCCTCTCCCTTCTCCCCTGCCATGGCAGTATGCAATCCTATATAGGGACTACAAATACCTTCACATCAAACATTGGTCAAGTTGTAAAGAAGAATCATAACCAATAGAAGGAACAACGAGAAAGAGGGAACAAAACAAAACACAAAAGAGAGACAGCGAATCGTTTGCTTCCGTCTGCATCCAGATGCTGTAGTTCTTTCTCTGGCTGTGGATATCTCTTTCCATCATGAGTCCTTTGGCATTGTCTTGTAGCCTTGCATTGCTGAGAGGAGCCCAGTCTATCAAAGTCAGTCATCACAGATGGGATGTGTCTGTAATTGTGTACAAAGTTCTCCTGCTTCTGCTCTTTAGGGAGCTCACATTCCAATGGCAGAGGCATCACATATGGAAGATTTCAGCTTTAAGTCAGATGGAAAAGTCCTATGGTCCTTACCAAAGCACATGGTAATGCCTCTTCTTTTATATCATTTTTATTTATATTTATATATTTAATATATTTATTATTTATTATTTAATATATTTATTATTTATATTTGATTACATTATATATTATTGTAATATTGTATAGTATATTTGTTTCATTTTATATCATTTCCACTGGTAAAAATCATATAATTTTCTGATGTTTAATCAAGGATTTTGGTGGCAAGAGCTTTTCTTTTAAGAATTTCAATAACTCTGACTGCATCACCTACAGGAGCTTTGCTCTTTCTCCATGTGAGTTACTTCACAGGATGATGACTGTGGGGACTGTACTGGAAACATTGCTATTCCCAAGGTTTCTGGGTTCATGGTCCTGGAATGTCTCCACTGGGATCTGTGGGACGTGACAGTCGAGGTGGTGGGGGCACTTTGACTTGCCTGGCACAAGCTGCCTCCTTTCTCTCCCTAAGGGTGCATGGCTGCTTTTGCTGTCAGGACCCATAAGCAGATCAAGGCTGTCACTGCTCCTGGGAAGAATGGGTCTGTCCCTTCTCCTGTGCCTCACCAGTACTGTAACACTCCAAACCAAAATATCCCTCCTTGACCACCACTCCCCATACGTGTTGTTTCTCCCCTACTAGAAAGCATGTTTTTTGAGTTCAAGGAATGTCTTTAATTTTGTGTTTCTAACACCAATGTTTAGCATGGTTCCTGGCATATAATGACTTAATAAATGCTTTTTCATGCATTCATGCACACCTGCATAAAGTGATCTATTTATTTTTCATTTTCTGTTACTCCTGTTCCCCTCCTCCCCCCAGTCTGAGCCCTTAAATGATTCAGCTTAATGCTTTATGCTTTCTCTTGTATGTGCTAAAACCTGACACAATGAAAGAGCATTTTGTGAAAAGAGCCTTGGTATGGAGGTGTCAAAGGGCACCTTCCTATAGAATGTGGTCATGTCCACTGGAGTATTGTTGGAAGAGAAGAAACTCAACAGATAGTTCAAGTAGTGCTAGTCCCATTTTATAGATGTGGAAATAGGCTGAGAGAGGTGACATGGCTTGTCATGATCATCCAACTAGAATCTGAAGGAATTGAGACTCAAAATTAAGTCTTCCAACTCCAGATCTAAAGCACTTATTCATTGCTGAATCAGGCTGTCTCTCAAAACCATGCTGGCTCATTTCATTTTTCAGTTCATTTCACTTTCTTTGAGATTAAATCTCCTTATGTGTTGAGCTGGGTTATGATAGTGTTCTATACACTCTTTTTCCCAACCCAGAATTCTATGTATAGAGAGTTCTCTTTTCTGGTGGGATAGTAAACGAATTCTATTAATTTGTCAGATCCAAAAGGGGAAATAGCTTGTATTATTTGCGTGTGTGTGTGTGTGTGTGTGTGTGTACGTGTACATGTATTTAAGTATTAAGTGTCTAAGGCCGGATTTGAACTCAGGTCCTCCTGACTCCTGGTGGGTGCTCTATTCACTGCACCACATAGCCACCCCAGTACCTTGTATTATTTATCTTTGTCCTTCAACAATGACTGAGCACGATGCTTTGCCAACAGTACATTATTATTTATTTTATTTTTTATTATTATTTTATTATTATTAGTAGTAAATATTTATTGAATAAAGGAGTGGAATGAATGATTTTGGAACCATGCATTCCGCCTACACACAGCCACCTATAGCTCCCACCCATTGCGACTGTCTTTTAATGACATTTGAGGGTTTTTTAGCTTGTATCTGATGTTTTTCAGTCATACCACACAGTCTATAGTCCTCCCTGCTGTTTCCCATGCTTGAAAGTTGTGCTTTTAAGGTTACTTCTAAAAAGTCTTCAGTATCTCTGCTTTGTCAAATTCTCCAGTGAATTTTTGCCTTGGAGGCATTAAGGCAGACTATTATAATCTAATGATCCCTAGGGCTCTGTTTCCAGGAACCTGATACTCAGAAGGATCTCCATAGAAAACATAAAGTTTCAGCAATACCACTACTAGACCTGTATCCCACAGCATCCAAAAAACTTTTCCATTTGCTGTCACCGATAGTTCCACATATGGGTGGTGTGATGGCGGCTAATGGAATACCTGTGTTTTCTTGCTGTTAATTGTTAGGTTGAAATTAGCACAAGCAGTAGAGGATCCATGCTTAGTTGTATCTCAGTTTTAGAGGCTGCATTGAGTGCACAATCATCTTTGAACAGGAAACCATGCACCAATGCTTCCTCTACTTTGGTCTTGGCTTGTAGCCTTTTCAAGTTGAAGAATTTACCATCAGTGTGATAGCTGACCTTGATGCCATGTTCATCCTCGTTGAAAGCATTCGAGTTGCCAGGCAGCAAACACTAAATCAACCATTCCTCAGCCCTTTCTGAAGTCACACTGGCTCTCAGGTAGATGACCATCTTCCAGGTGAAGGATCAGTCTATTAAGGAGGACTCTACACTGCCATAGTTTTCTTAACAGATCTTCTTCAATCAATGCTGAGGTCAGTTAAGGTCTTCAAGCAGCCTGTTCCACTTTTAGAGACTTCTGAGTGTTAGAAATCTTTCTTCCTATCCAGCCTGAATTTAAGGCCTTGATGCTTCTCCCCATTGCTCCTAGTTCTGCCTTCTTAGGCTAAACAAAACAAACTTATTTCCTCTTCTAAACAACAGAAATCTGCTATCATATTCCCCCTTCTACATAAGAATAGCTAACATTTCTGTGACACTTACCATATGCCATACACTCTGCTAAGCACTTTACAGTTATTATGACATTGATACTCACAATAATCCTGTTAAGGTGCATTATTATTTTTATCTCTGTTTAACAGATGAAGAAGTTGAAGCTGACAGGGGAGTAAGTGAATGTGTCCAGCTAATAAGTGTCTGAGGCTGCATTGGAAGTTGGGTCTTCCTTATTTCAGGCCCCTCACTCTACCCATAGTGCTCCCTAGCTGTCAACCCCTTATATATCCCTAGGTCCTTCAACTGATTAATACGACATGAGGCTGGAATCCTTCACTATGCTAGTTGCCCTTCTCTAGACAAGCTCATGTTTATCAGTGACCTTTCTAAAATGTGATGTTCAGAACTGAACACAATCCTCCTGAGGTGGGCTGAGCAGGACAGCTTACAGATGGACTATCTCCTCTCTAGTCTTGAGTACTATTGCCCATCTCAATATATCCTATGATTGTCTTAGCTTTCTTAAGTGACCTATCACACTGAACTTGGATTCCATTGAAATCCCCAGTTCTTTTTTCAGATAAACTGCTGTTTGGCCATTTCTCCCCAGCCTTATACTTGTTAAATTGGTTTTTCAAACCAAAAATATGAGATTATTCTTATTAAAGCTCATCTTTTTATATTCAACCCAATGTTGGAGTTTTCAAGATCTTTTTTGGTCCTTGACTCTATTATACAACATGCTAGATAGCCATCCTAATTTTGTGTCGTCTACACAATTGCTCAGGAAGACATTTCCACCTTCATATGAGTCACTCATAAAAATGTTCAGCAGCACAGCCCAGGTCAAGCACAGATTCTCTAAGACAGTTCACTGGAGGCCTTCTTCCAAGTTGCCGTGAAGCTATAACTACATTTGTGGTCCAGCTATTCAACTCGTTCCAAATCCATTTAAGTGTACTATCCTCTAGCTCAGTGATAATTCTCAACCTTCCTAATGCTGACCCTTTAATACTCATATGTGGGCATATCTGCATGTGGGCGGACCCACCTGGAGATGGATAGAGGAGTGGTATCTTGGTACCTAAGACCACCGGAAATATATGTCTTAGGCGACCCCCACAGGGGTTGTGACTCACAGGTTGAGAACCGCTTGGGGCAAGTAGGTGGCACAGTGGATAGAGTTCTGGTCCTAGGGTCTTCCTGAATTCAAATTCTGCCTCAGACACTTAGTAGCCCTATGACCCTGGGAAAGGCATGTAACCTTGCCTCAGTTCCTCATCTGTAAAATTAACTGGAGAAGGAAATGGAAAACTAGTCTAGTACCTTTGCTAAGAAAATCCTAAATGGGGTCCCAAAGAGTCCGAAATGGCTGAAATACCAAAACGACAATAATCTTCTAGCTCATACCATTCCATCTTTTCAACAAAGATATTATCTGATATTTTGTCAAATGCACTACTGAAAATCCTTTTTTTTTTTTTGGAGGGGGAAAGGCAAGGCAATTAGGATTAAGTGACTTGCTCAAGGTCAAGGTAAGTGTGGCAAGTATCTAAGGCCCTATTTGAACTCAGGTCCTCCTGACTCCAGGGCCCGTGCTCTATTCACTGTGCCACCTAAGCGCCCCAAGTTTAATCATTCTTTAAAAAAAAAAAGAAAAGTAAATGAAATTTGGCTGGCATGATCTGTTCCAGATGAAGTCATGTTGGTTTTTTGTCATCACTGCATTTTTAGATGTTTGTTGACCATCCTTTTAATATTCTAGAATTTTACTGTAAACTGCATATAATCCCTGTGTTCTTTGAAAATTAAAATATTTGCCTTTCTCCAGTTCTCCACAGTCCTTGAGAGACCTCCAGCACCAGCTCTGCAATCACATCTGATGATCCTTTCAGTATCCTGTGATAACCTTTGTCTGATTCTGGTGACTTGAACTCATTAAAGTGAAGACTCTTCCAGATAACTCGTCATAGAATCATTTATGGACCAAAGCAACAAGAACATCAATGACAACACACACATATGCACATGTGCATACACAAATAGCTTTTTCTTAGTGCTATAGTCAATTGGAACCCCATACTGAAATGTGATGAATGCACTCAATAAAAAGGGAAAGCAGTGGAGGTTAATTGTAGCAATTAGCAGAGCTATAATTGGAGATTCAGACACCTGGGAGAAATCCAGACCAGGCTAGAAGAGGGTGGGAATGGGGAGAGACAGTAACTCCAGGACACACCTGAGACTGGTATGTACAAATGTCATTGATAATGCTATGCATGCTATACCCAGGGCACGCAGAAGCAGGAAAGACATAGATTGCCGGATTTGGCTTAAGGAGAGAATAACATACCACCATTTCTACTAATATTAGGTGTTCAAAGTCAGGTGGAAGACAGACAATCTGGCCAGGTTGGACTGAAGGTGGCCTGGAGTTAGAACCTTAGGGTAATCAGTATTTGCTTCCTCCTTCTGGGACACTGATAATAGGAAGGAATGTGCTTCCTCCCCATGGCTGTCTTCTCTGATTTCTAGTCTTTGAATGCTCGAATTGACCAAAAAGGATGCCATAAGGAAGATGCTCCTCTCTCTAGATTTTAATACCTTGGGGGAGGAAGGGCACTCAATACACAACAATGTTGGCACAGTGGTGGAAAGGTCAGGTTGCCCTGAATTTGCTATGGCTCTAGAAGTCAAGGAAAAGAGGTGGTAGCAGAATAGTGATGAAGAAAAGGAGATAAATGGGAACAAAAGTGGGACCACATCCACAAAACAGTACGGACAACTTCCCATGATGCCAAGCCATGAGGAGAAGTTTCTAGGGCCTAGATTCTAGGCCATTGCTTCTTCTAGTAGAACGTATGGTACCTAATGGTACTCCCCCATTCATGGGCTCCTCAGACAGCAGCACTCTGTGGGTATATAGATGAGAAAACAGAAACAAAAGACAAAATCAAACTGTAGTTCACAAGACTCCAGTGATGTCAACATGTCAACAAATATTCAGCAAGTGCTTTCTATGTATCAGGAATGGTAGAGATACAAAGAAAGTTTTTTTTAAAGCAGCACCACACAGTCTTTGCCCTCAGGGAGCTTCTGTTCTAATGGAGGAAATAGTTATTCTTATTTTTACTAATCAAATGAAAGTATTTAATGAAATAGAGTAAAATTAGCAATTTCCCTCATAAACCTTCAGCATTCTCTTTCAAAATATAGATAGCATGAATGAAAAAAGTGGGTGCACTCAAAGGATATATGTTAAGAGGCACATGCAAAGGGAACATATATATCTAGGACCCAAATGTGGAGGGGCACACATGAGGAAGCCTTGTGGCAAGCACGCTGTGGAGGGGCAGCTTATGCCTCTGAAGTAGCAGAATCCCTAATGCTTTCTGGAAATGTTACCATTTTGTTGCTAATGGATCTATTCTCCATCAGTGGGGCATCTTTTGCTAGACTTGCAGGCTCTGACTATTCTGCAGTGTGGTTGTATCTCCCCATTGCCCTTTCTGGACAATTTCTCATCATCATTGATGGTTATTGCTTTACTGGGCTTACATTTTTTGGCTACTCTCTACTTCCAGCTTCTGGCTTTAACTGGAGTCCTTAAATGAGGTTCTAACTCCTTCCCACAAGAGAGGAATAGACTTCCATCTGTCTTCTAGTTTAGGGGTGAGAGGTTTTAGTTTGATCTCTTTTGGAACAGAAGGGCCCAGAGATGTCTGTAAACACCAGAAGCAGGATGTGGCTAGTAGCACACCATAACTCAAAGAGGATGGCACACCAAGGCAAGAAGAGGTCCCAGACTCAGAGCACACCCCAAGGTTGTGTAGGATATGGGAACAGATTCCAACTGCCAACTCTGTCATTCATTACATAGTTCTGAGTCATAGATTCCAGGCAGACAAGAGAGGGAATTTGTTGCTTGGGAGAAGAGTTAAAATGCAAGGAACAGTAGGGACTCTAGGCTGTATACTGAGCTAGAAAAAATAGAAGTAAATAGTAGCTGTGTGCCTTTGACCCTAGGAGCTGAGACAGATTTGAGTTCCAACCATCAATCCGGTCTGACACCTACAATGGAATAATGGGGGCAGGAATCCCAGACCAAAGGGAGCTGGCAGTTATTTCTCTCTGAACTAGCAGATATTTCCAGCTAGCTGATAGCATATGAGCCCTGCAGGGTAGACAAGTGAAACTTCCAACCAGGGGCAGGACAATAGTAGTGTTATGCAAACTCAAACCCAACTTGGAACTTGAATGCAGTAATTAAACTTTAGAGCAACTAGGTAGCATAGTGGATAGAGTGCTAAGCCTGGAGTCAAAAAGGCTTATGTTTAAGAGTTCATATCCAGGGGGCAACTAGGTGGTGTAAGGAATAGAGCACTGGTCCTGGAATCAGGAGGATCAGAGTTCAAATCCGACCCCAGACATTTGATACTTACTAGTTGTATGACCTTGGGCAAGTCACTTAACCCCAATGAGCTATGCTGTGCAGGTTTATCCAAGATGGGCAGGTCATAGTGGAGAGTTCTGACAGAAGGTGATTCACTGGAGAAGTAAAAGGCAAACCACTCCAGTATGCCAAGAAAACCCCATGGACATACTAGAACGATAAAAGAGATGACATTGAAAGACAAGTCCCTCAGGTCAGAAGGTGTCCAATAAGTTACTGGAGAAGAGTGGAGGACGGCAAGTAGCTCTAGTGCTAATGAAACAGCTGGGCCAAAGCAGAAAGGAAGCTCAGCTGCTGATGGCATCTGGTGATGAAAGGACAGTCTGATGCTATAAAGATCACCATTGCATAGGGACCTGGAATGTAAGATCTATAAACCAAAGTAAGCTGGATATGGTCAGACAGGAGGTGGAAAGATTCAACAGCAACATCTTGGGTATCAGTGAACTTAAATGGATAGGAATAGGTGAATTTAATTCAGTGATCACTACATATACTACTGTGAGCAAGAATCCTTTAGAAGAAATGGAATAGCCCTCAGAGTCAATAAAAGGGGGGAGAAAAGCAGTACTGGGGTGGAATCTCAAAAATGACTAATTGATATCTGTTGAATTCCAAGGCAAACCATAGAACATCACAGTGATACAAGTCTGTGCTCCAACCTCTGATGCTAAAGAGGCCAAATTTGATCAGTTCTATGAAGACCTACAACATTTGCTAGAAATAACACCAAAAAGAGAAGTCATATTCATTGTAGGGGATTGGAACACTAAAGTAAGAAATCAAAAGATAATTGGAATAACAGGTAAGTTTGACTTTCAAATACAAAATGGAGTAGGGCGGGGACTAATAGAAGTTTTTTTTTTGCCTTTTTTTTTTTTGGAGGGCTGATTGGGGTTAAGTGACTTGCCCAAAGTCACATGGCTAGTAAGTGTATCAAGTGTCTGAGGCCGCATTTGAACTCAGGTCCTCCTGATTCCAGGGCAGATGCTCTATTCACTGTACCACCTAGCTACCCCACTAATAGAGTTTTGACAAGATAACTCATTGGTCATAACAAACACTTTTTTTCAACAATCCAAAAGGTGACTTTACACATGGATCTACCAGATCATCAATATAGAAATCAGATTGATTATATGCTTTGCAGCCAAAGGTAGAAGCTCTAGACAGTCAATTAAAACAAATGGAGTTGGATTTTTTCCTGCCCTGCTCCCTGCGTTCCCCTCTCTTTTGCTGCCTGCTCGT
>JAQQSW010000204.1:51149-70065 GCA_028646575.1 Pseudocheirus occidentalis
CTCTTTGGGCTCCTCTTCAATCTGGAAGTGGGCAGCCCAGAGCCTAGAAGAGACAAATCTGGGAAGAAGGTTAAGCAAACAAGGGCCAAAAAGAAGTGGTCCTTGTTGTGTATCCATGTTAAAGGGGGGATTTGGACCCCTAAAAAGAAAGACCCTTGATCTTTCCCACAAATTTTTGGAACCCAGTCCCTGGGGCATCTGGCCTACTGAAGCCCACCTTGATTATTTAATTAGCTTACTTGACCCTCACTAATCCTATCCAGGTCTTTTTCTATGTTACCTCAGGACCACCCCAGGCTACTTGATACTCCTTAATCCCATCCAGATCTTCCCAAAGTCTTTCTGTATAAAAGTGCTCATCTTGGCCCTCCCATTAAATTGCTCAGATCCTTAAAATATCTGACCCACTTGTACTAGCATCTCAAATAAGGCAGACTCACTAGGAATCTTGCCCACCCTAAAAGGTGTCTTAATAAACTCTCTACTTGAGTAGTTGAATTCTCCAAGGCAAACTTGCACCCTTGCATTTTTGAGATTCCCAGCACCCCCAAACCACAACACTTGGTGTATTAGGGCAAAGTAAACCCCATTTGTTAATGGTTCAATGATTTATGAGTGCCTTATGAGTCATTCCAACAACCAGAGGTGTGCTATGATCAGCTCCTACCAGGCTGGAAGAGACAATTGTTAAATTTTCAGTGTGAGCACTGATGCCTTGGAAATAAGCAAATATTACAGATCGGGACTTGATATATTGCTTTGCTAACTATTGAGACTTAAGTGACGGGAAAATGTTAATAATGCAGATTGAATTTAAAAGTATGGCCCATGTACATTTTTCTCTCAGAAAGCTGATTGTTAAACATTTACCAGCACACTCTTGCTTATATGGGACCTGAACAACAGAGAATGACTTCTCCAATGTTTCATCCTATTAAGGGAACTTATAGAACTTATACAACTCATAGGGAAAGGATTGCTCTTGTGCCATTATTAAATTTCCTTGATTCTCACATACCAATCATATTGGAGGCAGGTAAAATTCCTTGTATTCTCACAGCAAGGTGCCAGACTGCATGCCTACCTCCTTGAGAAGTGACTTCATGCCTTGTAACCTCAAGTTGGATGGGGGAGACACAAAATTTAGCAAGGTCTTTTGTAATTTACTTAATTTAGTTATAATGGAGCAGGTCAGCAGGACTGCATGACTTCCCACACTGGCACTCAGTAGCAGATATTAGAAATCATTTATCAGGGCTAAGTCAAAGTCAAAGCAGTTCCTCAAATACTAGAATTGCTTTGTGGTTGTTGGTATGGGATCCAAAATGCCTTAATATTTCGAAGTGAATCTGCCTAAATTCTTAACCAGCCCTATTTCATGACCCCTAAATGAAAGTTTGATCAAGAAGATATCCTAAAACTTTTAGCAATTTGTCCCTAAAGTCCCCAAATGCTCCCCCAAATTTCCCAGGTGTCTATATCCAAACATTTTCTTCCCCAAACTTACATTAAGTTTCAGGTGCTTCCATTTGTATTTGGTAATGATGCCAGTTAGCATCTGTATCACTGTCTCCCAACACAAATTGCTCCAGGCTAAGCTAACACTCAGTCTACAACTCTGCCCTACTAGTACTTCATGCTCTTCTTTCAACATAATCCATTATGGACCCAGATACAGCTAAAATACTGATTACCAACATCAGGATAACATTCTGCTATTGAATGTTCTCACAACTTGATTGATAATCCACTCTTATGAAAAGCTTCAACCCTTCTTAATCTTAGTACATGGCTGCCATTTCTTCAGAACTCATCACTCATCTTCTTGTGATGCCAACGTTCGACTCTAAAAGAATTTTAGATTTTAATAACAATAATAGTTCAACATTTACATTGTTCCTAGTGCTTATATTTTACCTGACCTTTGCCCTAGATCTTTGAGGTAAGAAGTGCGGGTATTATGACATCTATTTTACAAATGAAGAAACTGAGTCTAGAAAGGTTGTGTGACTTTCTCAAGGTCACACAATCCTAAAGAATCAGCACCCAAATTCAGATTTTCTGATTCAAGGGCCTGGACTTTTTCTACCACAACTCTTTTTGATCTTTTTAGAGGCCTTAGCCATAAAAATGACACTTCCCAATTTGGGCAGACTCCTAGAAGTCACAGGTTGCTCAGTCAAATAGATACTCAGAGTCTGCCCTCGTACCTCGAAGCAGAATTCTTCTCACCATAAACCAGCTCTTACAGACAAGTATCTATCTCCTGTTTTAGTCATCTCCAGGAAAGATTCAGCACCTTGGCCAATTACCCATTTAAAGACAGGAGTACCAATTATAGTGCTACAATTCTCAGTTTTTTCCTTGTCCTTCCTGGGCTAATGGGTAGGGAATTGAGAAGTCTAATAGTAGCCTTCTAAGCCTGGAAGATGCTTATAATTCTGGGTTCCCCTATGACCCAGAACTTTTATTTGAGAAAGTAAGCCAGCCCTGCTCACTCTTCTCCCACATCTACTCCTCCAGGACTTTTTCCCCATTCTCCCTTCTTTACCCAACTCCCGACTGATCCTTTTCATGCGTTTTTTTTTTCTCCCGAGAATCTGTCTTTTCTTTTGCTTGAATTGTATTTCCAGAGTTTTATACATAGTAAGTGCTTGTCAAGGTTTTAAATGAAAACAGCCAATTCAACAAAACTGAGGTCTTTAAATCATGGTATGGAAGTTGCCATTTGGGGTGCCATACAGCAAGTTCTGGGGTATGCCAGGAGAGGGCTGGGAACAGGGTTTTTACTTCCTGGGTATTAAGACAGACAGAATGACTAGGCTGCAGGTAGAAGGGGATAAGCATCTCAGTTTCACAAGGTAAGTTGTCTCTTTGCCTAACAAGCAAAAGTCCATAAAGAGACTTTGGTAATATCTCTGGAGAGCAGAATTTGGGATATCTATAAAATAATGAGTGACTGGAACTGAAGTTGTCTGGCCAGCCCCAGGCAATTCATTGGCCTGGGAATGGAGACCTTGGCAATATTTGTCATGTCATGTTTCTCTCTCACTTTCTGTGTGTCTCCCTTTCCCCGCCTTTGAATTGAGAACTCTGTTCAGAACCCAGCAGAATGTGCATTATCCTTTGTGAAACCTACTCCTGCCAAGCTCCGTTAACCTTTTCCAACAGAAATGCCCCAACTGCATTCAGTCCTAAGAGTTGGTCAAATCTTCCCCCAAGGATAAACTATCAATTAAGCTCAATGGGTACCGATTTCTGCCAACTTATCAGTGTTAATCAGTGAGTCATGGTAGGAAGGGGAAAGAAAGAGGAAAATTTTCAGGATTCACTTGAGATGAACTTGGAAAGGAAGAAGACAGTGGCAAGGGAATTCTAGAGCCATGCCAAGGCAAAGGTAACGGCATCAACAAGGTACAAATGATTCCAGGGAGATGGAGCGGTGAGAACTCACAAGAGAAAATTTCATAGCCATGAAACAATGCAAAAAGTGCTGAAGTTGAAACATGAGTTTTCCTTGGATGTTTTTTCTCTTCTTTACCAGTGCACAATGCTATGGGAAATTGTATTCGTTTATGTAGAAGACCCGAGAATAATGCTGCTGTCCGAGTTTTGTAGAGAACTGAGAACCAAAGGGAATTGTGCTCATTCCTCCTCCAAGCCCAACTCTTGGAATGTGGGCATGACTAGCCAGGTCCAGTCACTCCTTGTCTTTCCCCACCAAGAAGTTTCTACTCCCCATTTACCACCCTTTTGACAGGATGTTTTCTGGGTATATGTGGAAAGAAAACAATGAGAAGGACCAGTGACAACACAAGCACACCTATCCCCTCTGCACCAGAAAACAATGGCTACTGCCTTACTTTAGCCTAAGGAAAGGCAAATGAAAAAACCCTGGAACCAGTTTTACTTTGCTTCAAAGAGTTTATTAAATATTAATAACTCAAAACTCATCAAGAGAGCCCCCAGCTAGAATTTTCTTTATCTAATATTTTAGATATTGGCGTCAGACATTTGTCTCTCTTCCTATACCATCCCAGGCTCTAACTTTATTTCTCTTGCAACTTCTCCATGTATCCCCATTGGCAAGTGAGGGTATACACCATTCAAGAGCAATTATGGGGTCCTGGGAGCCTGGAGAGGGAGATGCTACCAGCATTACTGCAGAGCAGCAGGGGAGCCCTGGAGATTGCTCCTCAAACCCGGTCCAGTCATCCTCCATCCCCTCTCCTCCCTGCTCAGTCCCGGGAACTATGGGTAGCTTGAGGCAGCCCTTCCAGAGGTTCCTGGAGCAGAAAAACATTGTCACTGATGTCCTGGGGAAGCTGGAGGAAGTCTCTGGTGTTTAAAAGTGCTACCTGGCTACAGGTTCCATTGCTTTCCTGGCCCTCTATCTCATCTTCGGCTGTGGGGCCTCCCTGCTCTGCAGTCTCATCGGATTCATCTACCCAGCATATGCCTCCATCAAAGCTGTTGAAAGCCCCCAAAGATGATGACGCCATCTGGCTCACCTGCTTGATGGTATATAGCATATTTGGTCTGGCCAAGTTTTTCTCTGACATCTTCCTCTTCTGGTTCCCCTTCTACTATGCAGGAAAGTGTGCCTTCTTGTTATGGTGCATGCTTCCAGTGGCCTGCAATGTCTCCCAGATCCTGTACCATTGTCTGATTCTCCCCATCTTCCTGAGGCACCAAGCTTCCATGAACAGCCTGGTGACTGACCTGAGTGGATGAGCCCTAGACACAGCAGCCAATCTGACCCAGGAAGCAACCAAGGCAGGCATGATTCACCCCTAGAAGAATAAGTGAAGAGATCACTCCTGAGCCAGAGGCTTTGAATGACTCCCAAACCCCTCAGCATCAAGGGACCCTGGCCCCCAATCCTGGTATGTTGTCTAAGCAGCTGACCCCTCCCAGCTGTACAACTTCACCCAACCTCCACTCTCTTGGGCCGTAGGGCATTAGAGAAGTCTCCCCAGTCTGGGAGGTGGGTTGGACATGAGGGACCTCTGCCCATTTGGAATCTATCAACACCTGCTAAGGGGTCCTGCTGGCACTAGGACTGTTCTGAAAATACCATTAGCCATCTGCATCTGGCCCCCACCACTGGCCTCCCACAGGACTCGTAATGTGTCCTGGCCATTCCAGGACACACCGGCAAAAAAAAAGAGTAATTATGATTGATCATAATATTATATTATATTTGAAGTGAGCTGGTTTTAAGTTACTCTATAAGTCAGGAATGATGAATGTATTCAGAGAAAAGAAAAATATTGAAGCAACTCTCTGCTATCTTAGACAGAGAGAGAGAAAAGGGGAAAGGGGATTTATGAAAGCACATCAGTGTCCTTGAATCCACAAGAGGGAAAGATTTCAGCACAGGCCATTCTGACCACACCTCTCATCTGGTTCCAGCAGGTGGAAGCAGCAACTGATGGAGTCAAGCTGTTCAGTCTCTATTCTTCCAAATTTAGCTTCCATTCCTCTGAATGAAAGGAATTGAGCCTCTTTCTCCACTCACCTTTGTCCTATCTCCAAAGTTCAAACTCCTCTCATTGAAACTATAGCACATAATATCTTTCTCCCAAAAGCCATCAGCCTTAATTCCTACCACTAATAATGTCACCAAAATTCTCCCCTGAGAGCTCACAATACATTTCTAGCCCTAGCAGGAAGGAAAGAAAATCGAATTATCCATTGAGGATTACATTCTCGGAGACTTCTGTAGTTAGATTGTGAAACTACTCTACCCAAAGAAATCATCTTCAAATGTCTGCTGTGTTATTATTTTCCAGTTGAATAGTTTGCTAACAATGCAGAATTCTTTCCGGATCTTTTGGGAGAGTAGACTCTTGATGGGAACTCTTTTTTCTAACATTGACTCCAAGTAACACGTGAATCCAGAGTTGAGTGAGATGCTTCATATATTTCCATCTGTAATGGTAAGGAAATTTAAAGATCCCTTTGTATTGGAAAGTTAAGAGGTACTTAGCACCCAGTTCAAATTAAGCCTCTGTTAAAGAAAAAGATGGTATGAACTCCTGTGGCTGATGTAACAGGAAGGGACTGAAAAGAGAGGAACAATACTGTATGTAAGGAAAAGCCCCAGAGAGGGAAAGTCAGAACTCCTTGAGAGAAGCTTCATGGAGGCAGAAGTAGCTGCTGCAGAGGAGGCTGGAGGGTAAAAGCCCAGGCTGGAGAGAATGATTTTGATTTTGGGAACAAGGGTGAAGTGATTTTGATTCTGGGAACCAGCTGGAGCTTCTGCTAGGGACTGCTACCAACTTCTAGGAGCTACCAAAGACTGAGGCAGCATGGATGTGATGCTGGTACTTTGAACGAAACTGTTTGTGGCTTTGTTAAGCCTTAACTTCCTGGGAACAGAGACTGGAGGATTTAAGGTGGACTGGACACTGTGAGCTTCAGCATGGAATAGGAACAGCCTGGAGAGCTGGACAAGGAACTGGGAGCTGTCTTGTCTACCTTTGAACCCAGGTAACAGTTTGGTGAATCCACATAAGAGCTGGGACCAAGGAAGGGGATTCAGGGAATCTGAAAGACTACCCCGATTCAAGCTGAAAGAAGACTTTACTTGGATACTGTATACTGACTAAGAAGATTGTAACTTATTTGTGACTGAGGGGTGGATGGCCTGTGTATTTTACATTACCTCTTAAGAGAGTGCTGAGTAGTGACTGATATTACAACTTAGTGTGCCCCATGAGTGGAAAACTTTGACTATTATATTTTGTGACCCCCAACCCTCCTTAAGGATGATTGATTGAATTGATTGAATGATTGAGTTGCTGATTGATTGACTAAATGATTATACTTTGTTCAAAACTGTGTGACCACCATGGTGAAAATTATGTCGCCATTTTCTGTAATAAGATGTTGTGAATGCTGTATTTTGATTATCTGTGATAAATTGTAACACTGTGAATGCTGTACCTTGATTTACTGTGAATGTTTTACTCTGATTTGTTATTGAATAAATAAAATGTTCACTACACTATGTAATTTAGGTTGAGTGACAATACTGTTAGTACTGCAGGGCTCTAAACAAACCATGCAAGTTGGCTTTGGGAAATATACTGACAATGTACGTGCTGAGAATTCTAGGCTTGTAGCTCACAATGCACAAGAGATAAATGTGTATCGATATACCAGTGGTGAATGCATTGCTGCTCTGTTTGTCTTTTAAGTGACATGACAAACAGAATTATACCATGCGACAATTACACAATAAAAGAGTATAAACCAATTTTTGGACTGGAAATGACAAGGACAACAACAAAACACACAAGGGTACAATGATTATGTAGTAAAATACAGTATTGACCTCAGAAAGAGGGGACATTTGGGGTACATTATACTATATATGTATGTATGTATGTATGTATATATATTCCCTTATTGTATTATAAGGTGTCTGGACAGAAATTGTCAGTAATCAGACCAAAAGCATAGGTTCGCTAAGAGAAAAGGGTAGAGGTTGATAGATGTCCTTTTGAATTCCTCTGCAACCAAACAAAGAGGATTCCATTCACCACATAGCTGACTGAAACCGATCACAGAATATCCACACATTCTCCAAAACCTTGCCAAGGTTGTTTTTTTACACGTTGCTGCAACTCTGCCAGAAGTGGGCTCCCTTGTCTTTTCTATGTGGAAAATTCCCGTCAGAGGTCCTTTGTGCGTGTACCTTTTTTTTTTTTTGCTACAGTTAGGTTTTCTATGAGTGTATCATTTCATTCTAATCTCAATTCTGGACCACCATACTGGCCTGATTCAGCGCTAATACAAAATGCTACCTCAAAAGTCAGTGGATGGAGTGCATCGTCTCTGGCTCCAATGACATTAATTATCTGCTACTGCAACCTAGAGAGTTTATCCTCTTATTCCTTATGAAAACTCAGACCCAGGCTTGACCATGGAGCATGATTTTGATTTGCTTCTTTGGTTATATACAATTATATTATATGATATTATACCATATATATCAGTATTATATATTGCATAACACATTATATTATGTTATTACAACATATTATGTTATATTATATATATCCATACCAATTACTACCCTCTGCCTACAGATTCTAAGTTTGATCCATTCATTTTGATTGTTTTCAATGTGAAATAGTGAATAGAATTTTAGGGAATTACAGGAAAACTTCATTGTTTCTTGGGGATGTAATATTTGGGAGAAAGTTCTCTTCCCTCTAAAACTGTTTCCAATTTACACAGCATGCTTTTTAAATAGCTATTTGCTTTCCCCCCTCCCCACCACCATTACAATGTGAACTCTTTGAGAACAGGGACCATGTTTTACCTTTCTTTGTGTCTCTAGTACTGAGAACATCACCTCGCATACAGTAAGCACTTAATAAATGCTTATTAACTGATTGAGGAGCAAATCACATAAGCCGTGTCTACCTGCCAGGACTGTCATGAGAATCAAATGAGATAATATTTGTAAAGCATTTAGTACATAGTGGATGCTTAAAAAATGCTCCTTCCTGTCCTTTTCTCTTCCCCAAATAATCATAAACAAAAGAAAGCAGAACTAGTGAATAATAATCATCAATAATGAATAAAAGAATTCACTTTGCTATATTATCAACATAGCCCATGTACATCCTAGCAAAATAATAAATTAAAAGCACAACTCAACCTGCAGAAATTTTCATGTGTCTCAATAAATATATGCAATTATAGCAAGGCACACTTTACCTAAGCAATTCTAACACTATTGCCTGAATATATGAATAACTTCTTTAGGCTCACCTATGACATTGTAAAGTTAAGGAAATTTGAAGATCTTCCCTCCCCATTAATAGGCACATAGAGCCCTGGCCCAGAACTAATCAGGCTCTGGGCTATGGGGAGTTTCCAATTAAACACTGGGCATGAGGATTTTCTTTTTTTTTTTTAATTTTCTTTCTTTTCTTTTTCTCAGCCAAAGAAAAGTAAAGTTCATTGAAAGTTCATTAAAAGTTTGCCATATGGGGTAGACTCTTTTTTTTAAATAAATTTTTTATTTGTTTTCTTGTTTACATCAATCATTTCAATGAGATTTTTGAGTTACAAATTTTCTCCCCATCTTTCCCCTACCCCAACCACAAAACAACAATCCTACTGTAAAGCCCCTCTCCTGATCTGCTCTCTTTCTGGTAGGGCAGGGAAGGTCTCCCTACCCCAGCCCCTGTATATCTTAATTCCTTGTTGCATGCATTGCAGAGCTTTGAATTCTAGATTCTTTCGGTTCCTCTCTTGTCACTCACCCCCACTGGAAGGACAAGCAATTCAATACAGACTGTACATGTGTAATTACATAGGATATCTTCACAATGGACATATTGTGACAGTCTGATCATATGTCCCTCCTTCCTATCTCAGGCATGAGGATTTTCAAGCTGCATGGCACTTCAACCAATCAGATGTCAAGTCTTTGTTATATATTCTGGGAGGTTGGTGTTTTGCTTTGGGGCTTCACTTGTGAGAAGGATCTTTTGATTTCCTGGTTGAGACTCTGAGTAGCCATATGTTAGAGCCCCTCAACTATTCAGATGTTGTTTGTGCTACTTTGATCCAGTGATGTATGTAAAATGTTTAGCTATATTGCTTTACTCAGACGATTGGAGCCCTGTCTGTTGGGCTTTGTGCCAAGTTTTTGGCTTGTATTTTCTACTTATCTTTCTTAGAAATTCACTTCTTTATTAAAGTAAGATCATTCACCCCTTTAGAGCAGACTTTCCTTTAAAAGCAGATCAAAGACTGTGCTAAGCAGGTCGTCCTGGGTGTGCTAGGGTGCTTGCTAGTACAAACATAAAGACACCCCATTTCCTGCCTCCAGGTTATTTGCACTGGCTAACCACCATGCATGGAATTCTCTTCTTCCTCATCTCTGCCTCCTAGATTCCCTGGCTTCCTTGAAGTCCAAACTAAACTCTCTCTTCTACAAGAACTCTTTCCTGATCTCTCTTAAATCTAATACCTTCCCCCATTTATTCTTTCCAATGTATTCTGCATATAGCTTGTTTGTACACAATTATGTACACATTGTCTCTCCTGTAGGATTGAGAGCTCTTTCAGAGCAGAGATTATCTTTTGCCATTCTTTGTATCCCCAGCATTTAGCAGAGATCTGGCACATAGTAGGCACTTAATAAATGTTTATTGATGGACTGACTAGTCAAATGAACCTAGTTCCTCTGAAATTCATTGTTTTTATATTTGACCTGAGAGGTGATACAGGCTGTCCCTACAATTAAAAGCTCTTGTCCCCACCACTAAATTAAAGCAACAGGTGGCCCATCATTGAACTTTTTTTCTGTGTTTGTAGGTTAAATTGACTTGATTATTATTGGAGGTGGTGGTGGTAATAATTATCAGACCACAGCTATAATCCTAGAACTTGACAAAGCTTAACCTCAATGATCAGCAATGCCTTCAAGAAGTCCCTAAGAGTACAACATCTGGTAAATCTAGACCTGAGCAAAGGTTTTAAAACTTATTCAGCCTATCACCACCTTTTAAAAAACTAAATTACTCAACACCCCCCAAAATCTACTTTCTCTAACTCTTTAATCTTTTTTTTAAAATTTGCATCATTTCAAATGGCTACTGCCCCATCCAACTCTATCATTTCAGCAACCCCCAGGGGCAGTATCACCCACTTTGGGAACCTATGGAACAAGCAAAAATATAATAAGGTTTTACTCATGGGACATCTGGATACTGGAAATGTATTTTTAATGTTAGAAAAATATGATTGGTTAAGCCAGTCCTTTAGAAAAACATTTTATTGACCTTTTTTTTCATATTTCATGGTGTCTAAAACCCCTCCATCCCTCAATATGTTCATTATCCAATTTCTTCTTTTGTCTTTGGATACTAATCCTACTCTCCCTTAACCTTTGTGTTTTTGGAATCTGAATTGAGTTTTCCAGAGTAGAATCCCAATGCCCTAACACAACTAAAATTCTAAATATGGAGAGAACAAATGTCTCTGTCCTCTTAAAAATCCTGTATTACAGGGTGGCTAGGTGATGAATAGAGCACCAGTTACAATGATTGAGGAGAGGAGGATCTTTGCCTGAGGTAGCCTGTTTCGTTTTGAAGGCTTGAGAATGTGGGAATTTACTGCATTAACTATGTATGTCAACTCTGTGGCTACTGTGATGGCTTTGGTTTGGGAACTCAGTTTTCTGGTATTTGAATAAATGTTCTAGGTATGTCCCCCACATAGAGAGCCTGTTACATTTTGTGATTAATAACCATGTCAGCGTACTTATAGTCACCATAGGCATTTTGAATACTGCAACATTGTTACACCATCTTGGAAATCAGTTTGGAATTTTGCCAAGAGAAAAAGGATCCATATGAACAGCAATGTTTATAGCACCTCTTTGTTGTGGCAAAGAATTGGAACCTGAGGGGATGCCCTCAGATCAACTGTGGAATGACTGAACAAGTTAGGAAACATTAATGTAATGGAATGCTATTGTGGTGTAAAAAAATATGAAGAGGATGGTCTTAGAGAAACCTGGGAAAATTTGTATGAACAGATGCAGAGTGAAGTTAGCAGACCCAAAAGAAAAATGTATACTATAACATCAATATTGTAAAAATGAGTAGGTCTAAAAAGACTTGCAATGATCAACAATGATTTTAAAGGATAAAAAATGAAGAATGCCACCAACTTCATGACAGAGAAGTGGTAGACTAGTATGTAGAATGAGACATAATTTTGAATATGGCCAATATAAGAATTTGTTTTGTGTTTTGTATTTATTTTTAGTCCTGGGGAAGGAGGAGCCTTTTTTTTTTGGAGGGGGAAGGCAAGGCAATTGAGGTTAATTGACTTGCCCAAGATCAAACAGCTAGTAACTGTTAAGTGTCTGAGACCAAATTTGAACTCAGGTCCTCCTGACTCCAAGGGCTGGGGCTCTATTCACTGTGTCACCTAGCTACCCCTAGCCCCAACATTCTAATCAGAAAGCAATGTGAAGGTGCCTGTGCCAATGGAATCTCCCAGATGGAGCACCCTCAGTAGATTTAGGAAGAAGGAAATAAAGGTAACTGTGACTGGGCAGATATCAAAAGGTAAAGCATGGTCAGCATGTTCTAGGGAGCATTTCAAAATATGTTCTGTGGAAACCTCTTGGAGGGAGTCCCTAAGACCCTTTCAGAGGGTCCAAGAGGTCAAAACTTTTTTCTAATTTCTTTATCTTAATTTCTAAGACAGTAAATATTCATGAATAAAATCCACATAAACAAAAGTTCTTGGTCTTCAATAATTTTTAAGAATGTAAATGGGTTCTGAGACCAAAAAGTTTGAGAATCACTAGTCAAAGGGGAAGTCACTTAGGTCCTTCTCTTCCACAAACCTTAATCATTAACTACTTGAGGGGGAGGGGTCAATGGTTTGAGGAAGATGCATCAATGTGGAGAGCGAACCTGGTAGTCAGAGGGTAGAATAAATCAATTGTCCACACTAAAGCAGAACATGAACCTTGTTTTTTTCTATGACTATTTAATTCTTAACATTTTCAAAAGCAATATCCTATTAAAAAACAAATTAATAACAGTATAATAACCAGAATTTTAACGAGAAAAATGTAATAGGCCAATGGCATAATGCCTTATGTTTAAGTTGGCAGTAAGTCATCCACTTCCAAAGTTAAGAAGGGAATAATGAACTCTTTCAGTTTCCACATTCTTTGGCGCCCAAGAATCATACAGGGCATGGTTTCAAAGATAAGTGTAGGGTCAGTGAAAATGATGACGTAGTATGAAAATCCAAAGGTGACGAAGATGAAAAAAAGCATAAACATACATAGTACATGTTTCCTGCAAAAAAAAAGGAAATGTCATTATAAACATGAAGAAATCATAGGCAATGCAACTTCAAAGTATAAACATGACCTGGATATGAAGTCAGAGCTTTTCTCTGAAGCCCTTAACACAGTCTTTCTTTGTAGTACATGCAATAAATTTGTGAAGGCACAAACTTCCAAGTTTTTACTGGGAAACCTATTTAGGCAATCAAGTCATCAATGAAGAAAGCAAATATAAGAGGTTGAATAACCCTCTTCCTGGTCCATTCCAGCACTGAGATTGCTGAATAAATGAATGGATATAGATAAGTGAATGAATGAATAAACAAATTCAGTTCTCACTGTTGTTTTAGATGAGAGCTAATCCCCCAAACCAGACCTCCTTTTGCAAGAGGGCAGGTATTAAGGGGAGAATTTTGAGATTTCTTCCTTCTAGACATAAAATAGAGAGATACATGTTAGCCACTGTGATAGATGCTATCCAACATAGAGTCCAAGTGAAAAGGGATTTCTTGTGAATGGTAAGGTTCTTCACATGCTCTTATGTTCTGGTAACATTGTGCTGATATAAACCACCAAGCCCCAGAATGTTGCAAAATCTCCAGGAAGAGAGCTGTATTCCCTCAACCAAGTGGATAAAGAATTTCTTCACCAATATCTCAACACATGATCTTATCAAACAGAATATACATCTAGGAGAGACAATACAGATGGAACAGTTAAAAAGAAGTTTAAAAGAGTGGAATATATTCCTTTTGAAAATTAAGAAGCTCTTTTAACGACCTTGAGTTTCCTGTGAAAGCAAAAGGCCCATTTGAAAAGCAATTAACATAGTGTTGCTATATGGCAGCCAGATGGAGAACAACATTGCCTCTGAAGAACTGAAGGTATTCACCAATACAATTTCTTCTTTTTTAATACCAAAGATAAAAAAAGAACTAAAGGTGAACATTTCATAGAGAGCAATAGAGTAGTCTATGGTGGTTGGATGAAACATATAAACAACAAGGAACTCCAAAAAAAAAGAAAAGTAAAAAATATCACCAATGAATGGATAACATCATGCATGGCTAATGAGAGTTGACTGGTGCACAGCCAGAGGGATGCCACTGGTACTTTTGCAATGTTAGGAGAAAGTGAGGGAAGCCTTCAGCACACTGGCTGCCTCAGCTTCCTGTCCCTACCTCCTCCTCAACAAACTTTTGAGAGAATATAGACTAGAGTTACCCAGGGTTGGCAAGTGTGGATGAGTTATGACTGTATCATTGGAAGAGACTACTAAATTTAGTACTAGGTTCCTAAGATGTATTCCAAAGAGTAAAAGAGGTAACAACTAAAGTTATTTAATCTTTTTGGTGATTGATGTAATGAGTTTCATGAATGCAAATCCAATTTCTTGGAATTCCTCCCAGTGTTTATCTCTTCATAGGCAATATGGAGTAGTATTCTAAAGAGCCAGCTTCAGAGTCGGAAAGACCTGAGTTCAAATTCTGCCTCTGACACATATTGGCTATGTGATCCTAATTAGTCAAAAGTCAAATTTCTCATTGCCTGAGGAAACACTCTAAGATTGTGAGTGGCAGAAATGATGCTGATGTGCTTTGATAGAAAGAAGTTGCTCACTAAGAATTCTCTATACCAATATAATCATAAATCTTATTTATAATGTATCTCTTGGCAGTTATACTAGATTTTAATGTAAACCAATGACGGATACAATCAAATTTTTTCACTCATTCATTTAATAAAAATAAATCTAGCCAGACCTGAGAGGTATTCAGATTGTAGCTAGAGATTGAAGGCACCTCTCCCGAAGTGAGAAAATATTGATTTGCCTCTCATATGTTTGCCTTGTGTAAATGAAGAAATCAGTGCAGTACCCCAAAGTATTTGTCATAATTGATACAATTTTTCCTTTCTGATTTTCCAAAGAACATCAATTTTTTGTAAATATTGAACTGGTACTTTTGGGACAGGCAGGTTTTAAATCAAAGCCTCGAGTTTTTAATATTTCACTTGATGTAACTTTAACTTTCAAAATAAGTCAAATAAAGTAAATTATAATTTAATTCATACTTCAACACATTTTTATCTATCAGGTACAATAGCATATATATGTGTGCGTGTATGCATATATGTATGTATGTATCCTATTCATTGGTTTTCATCTCTAAAATGTCTCAGATCTTAAACGAAAACTTATATACCCAATGTGACTAAAATTTCAACTTGTGAGCACCCAAGAGCATCTATAACTACACTGAATTGTTTTAAACTAATAATTTAATTCATTTTGACTCATTTCTTCCCCTTCAAAAAGTCAAGATGATATTCTCTTGAATTTGAAATACTTATTTTCCTTCTTTTTTTCTGATCTCTAAATCCTATTATGCAAAACTTTCTTGGATTTATACACCATTTTCTTTTTCAACCACAAGGTACTTCTTTTTTCCCCATTTTATTCTTATTTCCTTATTTATTCTTAATTTCTTTAACTAATAGCTTCATCCATAGAGTCTTCTCATATGTCCCATTCAATTTAGCAAGTAGCAAGTACTTTTCTAATGTCTCTTTTGTGCATGGCACAGAATATAGGAAGATTAAATACCATCCAGCTATTGTCTTTAAGGAATTTATATTCTGAATGTCATGCTCACATCAAGATTGTCACTGTCTTAAATTATTGGAGAAAATATTCATCTTATTTGCCATCAGTTCATATGGACTACCCTGCCAAGATGTAGGAGGGTATTTATAGACAAAGAAGTGTCCAAGTTTGAACTGCCTTTCTTCCTTTTTTTTTTTTAACAGCAGGATTTCATCTTTATTCATAGTTACCATTTTCTTGAGCTGGATGACGTATCTGTCTCTAAACATGGTGTTTGAGGAGAAAGTGGCTTCGTATCTTTAATATCATTCATTTGAACAGTTCCAGTCTCTCTCTCCTCTTTTCTCGACTGATATTTCTCCATCTCTTTGTTCATACCAGCCATGTTGTTATAACATTTCTAAAAAGAATCATTGAGAAAACTTGGAAACCACGTATTGATACAAGATCTTTCCATTTCTGTTGGTTTTACTGCAGAGTGTGTTATGTAAAGCTTTTATTTCTTCCAAGGCAATCATGGATCATGGATCAAAAATCAAAATTTTTAAAATATTGTTGATACTAATAGGATGACTCACATTTGTATAGCATTTTAAGATTTACAAAGCACTGTCCTCATAACAACCACGTGAAGTAGATAGAGCAAGTATTATTCCCATTTAGGAAATGAGGAAACTAAAGCTTAGGGGAAAAAAATGACAGATCCAGGATCAAACATCCAGCAAATATCAGAGCTGAGCCAAAGGTCTCCTGACTCTCAAGTCCAGTCCTCTTGCATCTTTTAAAGGGAATTGGGGTAGGAATAGAGTTTGGTGGAAAGCAATGGGTGGGGCAGGGAGAGAAGTAGAGGGCAACCTGGGGGTTAATTCATCTTCTTCCCATTTTACAAAATAGAAAATTAAATGTAGAGGACTCAAATTAAACTTTGTGGAGTGCGTTTACAATTAATAAAACACTTAGAATCCTAAATTGTAAAGACCTTAACTATCCTATAGATCAACTTCTTCATTTTACAGATGGGGAAACTGAGGTGTAGACAATGAAGTGACTGGCCCAGCATCAGGTTTGCTTTCGGTTTGAACCCAGATCTTCATTGGACAACCTTGTAACAAGTTGCATCCTTTTGAATTTAGAGCTGATGAAACAATTTTAGATAATTTAACTTCCCTAAGGCTGCACAATTAATAAACTTCTGAACTGTGGTTCAAACACAGATCTCTTGACTCCAGTGTTGTTGCTGTTTTATAATAGGAGGCAAAGTCAGGCTTTTCACAGTATCTAAGGCAGGAATTGAAACGAGTGTCATATATCAAGCTCTAATCACTAGCCCATCTAAGTGGGAAGAAAAGAAGTGCTCTTGGCTTAATTTTTTATGAAAAATTTTTTTTAACACAACTAAATCATTTCACCTCCTTTGGGAAGAGTTAACTTCTGCACAACCTGTTTTATTCTGTTTTAATGAAACTGAGGCCATGTGGTCCATTGGAAAGAACACTGGCTCTGAAGTTAAATGACCTGTGATCAAATATTACCTCTTTCACTTACTATTAGGGTGACCAGAAATTAACTTTTCCCGGACCTCAGTTTTACCTTGTGTAAAATGGGGTTGGGTGGTCAGACTAGTGCCTTCCATCTTTCTATCTATAAATATTTGTATGTAAAATCTTACCTCTATTCCAGTAATTACTCTCCTTTTCAGTTCCTGAGCTTCATCATAAGCATTTACCTAAAGACACATACACAAACACACACACACACACATCATAATTTTGAGTAGGATGAAAGTAAGTATTATTTTTACAGATTATATAATAAAACCTCACTTGTTCTGCCTTCACTAATTTGGGCAGGGGCCTAGGTAAATTAAATTTTTGTTTAAAAATAGCAAACTTTCTTCATCAATACTTCAAACTAATAATGTGATTACTATTAAGTGAAGGAGAAATATTTTAAAGTACATACCACTTTCAAGGACTTAAAATTTCTGTTTGTATAATAAGAATTGAAATTGCAGTTACAAATGATGCTTCTCTATTCATTACAACTGATCCCCTAAAGGCCTATAGTAGGTAAATGTAGTTTTGTAGGTATTACTTTATGCTCTTGAAAGTGATAAAATGCTTTTAAAATATATCTTATTATTCAGACAAATCATCCTCATAATTAGTTTCAATGAATGACTCAACAGAAGACTCATATACATGAAAACCTAGCTTCCTTTTCTTTCCATGGCTACAATAATCATTGTCTCATGAATTATAGGTAATGAGGCTACAAATCTACAGAGTATCTTGAACTTTAGGTGTGAGTTATGGCTTTGCTTGTAGCGGGAGGACTGCATACAGTTTCTCCATGTTAAGTACAGCAAGTACTATAACATTTTCACTTCCCATAAGTTTACATGGGAAGGCACATTGGATAGGTGGTAAGGAGAAAATCTCCTAATCTCCAGGCCAAATAAGAGAGATTTGATAGCTTTCACGTTGCACCTCAGAAGTACCTAGACTAGTGATTCTCAACCTTCCTAATGCTGTGACCCTTTAATACTTGTATGTGGGTGTATCTGCATATGGGTGAACCTGCCTGGAGACAGATAGAGGAGCGGCATCTCGGTTCCTAAGACCATCGGAAATATGTTTTCTGATGGTCTTAGGCAATCCCTGTGACCCTTGTGAAACCAGGCGACCCTGGCTGTTTGACACCCAGAGGGGTCACGACCCACAGGTTGAGAACTGCTGACCTAGACTGAGAAACCAGATAGCAAAGAACACCGAGAGGGGACAGCAGGAATCCTAGCAGTAGAAGTTAATATAGAGAGAGACAAAATGGGGTTAATCATCCCATATAAAAGAGGCAAGGGATAACTGTTAGAACTTTACTTTCATTTACTCTCATTAAATTTGGCTTACGGAAGGGAAAAAAAAGTTAATTGAGAGAGACATCTCTCCTCAGTTGGAGCATGCGTGACAGGATGTACATCAGCATCTCCTGGAAGGTGATGAACAATACAAATTGAATGACATGGTAGGCATTGCACAACCAGATAAGAAAGCATGGTAGTGGGGGGCGGAGCCAAGATGGCGGCATAGAGCAGCAAAGCACCACAGCTCCCATACAAACACGCTAAAAAACTCATAAAATGGGACGCTAAACAGATTTTCAAGCTCCAAAACTCTCCAAAAGACAGAAAGAACATCTGTTGCTACAGGCAGCACAGCAGGCGGGGCTCTTCCCAGCAGTCTGGGACCCGCTGCCAAAACCCTTGCTGGGTCAAGCCCTGGGGCATTGGGCGGGGAACCGCGGCTATAGGAGAGCTGATATACTGCACTGGAGGCACAATTACCACATCTATCAGGCCAGAAGAAAAAAAGGCTAAGAGAAAGGTCAGTGGATTTTGCTAATTTGGGAGGAGAAGAGCGGGTGCGGCCAAACTGCTCCCAGGGCAAGGAGGCAGCGGGAGGCGG
>JAQQSW010000205.1:0-23286 GCA_028646575.1 Pseudocheirus occidentalis
GAAATCTTCATGTTTCTTGGAAGCATTTGGTGTGGGAGTTCTGACTGTATTGTCTTCCTCCCGTTCCATGCTTTGATCCTTTTTGTCCTCAAAAAAGGATTCTAGAGTTTGGTTACTGTTCTTACTTTGCTTCCTTTTCCTACTATGAGGCCATTAAATTATTTGTGTTTTTTGGCTCTGTAGAACTCTGCTTCCAGGGGGGAAAGCTCTGTCCCAAAGTACTGGGGTTTTCACAGCTGCTGGAGCTATTAGGGGGCTGTTGCCATCCCCACCAGTTTTGGCTTACTGAAAATGCACTCCAGGACCACTACCCAAGACCACCATCGAGATCTAAGCTGCTCAACACAAGAGCACTTGGCTTCTGAACAATTGCTTGACCCCCCTGCATTCCGTTGCTTCCTTTACTGGGAGGCAGTTCAGCCAGACCCCTTACTCTCCCCAAATTTAGCTGAATTCCACTGACCTTTCTCTTAGTCCTTATTTCTCCTGGCTTGATAAATGTGGAAACTGCCTTAGCTGCTGCTGATCCACTCTCCTGAAGACTCTAGCTGCTGCTCCTCCTGACTGCCCTAGGGCTAGGCTGCAGTTTCAGGCTAGGCTGGTTTTCAGCTCCCAGCCTGTTGCCATGAGCCCCATCTGCCAAGCTGCCTTCAGCGAGAGATGTATTTTCTGTATTTTTGTGAGTTTTGGAGTCTTAAAATTTGTTCAGAGTCATATTTTATGGATATTTGAGGTGGGAGCTACGAAACCTTGCTGTTTCTACACTACCATCCTGGCTCTGTTCTCTCTCAACTGAAACTTCAAAGTCAACAATATTTAGTATTTAAATGGTCCTGAGATCTTATGGGCATTCCTACACAAAAAGCAAACCACAGCCTCTCTATGCCTATTCTCATCCTGTGTAACTCTTCGTCCGTGTTCTTCTAAAACTTCACTATGTGGTGTCCCTAATTGTCTCCCAATATTGAATGTACCAATGGAGCACTCTACCTTTCATTCCTCATTCATGTGATGATTCCATCTTCCCTTTCTATCATACAGTGCCTTGATGACATCTTTTATTGCTGTCCTACAGAATTCTTCATTGATCATATTTTTCAGCCTTCCCACACTTACCATTGATCTCTCTATTGTTCTTTGTATATGTTTATTTTTAGTTTCTCAGAGACAATGAGGTACGCTGTCTTGTTGCCATTTAATAATACCAGTAAAATTTTAGTATTGAAAAAATGGGCCCTTTCTTCCATGGAAAGAAGTGGTTGTTAAAAGAAATCTGCAATTCACAATGGCAATCCTGCCTACTGTGTTATTCCTTTTCAACTTTGTGCTCAGATTTTTTTTGGCCATTTGTATTGTCTCTTCCAGATAAATGTATTGTTGGACGAGTTCTATAGTATGTCCATCTAAATGCATGTCAAAATCTGGTCAACCAATATTCTTCATTGTCTTGGTTTTTCCTCCGTGTATTATCAAGTCAAACTCCTCCAAATGTGTAGAGATCTCTTCCAGGAGACTCTAAAGCAGCGGTTCTCAACCTTCCTAATGCTGCGACCCTTTAATATTTGGCATATCTGCATGTGGGTGGACTCGCCTGGAGACTGATAGAGGAGTGGTGTCTTCATTCCTAAGAACATCAGAAATACTTGTTTTCCAATGGTCTTAGGTGACCCTTGTGACCCCTGTGAAAGAGTTGTTAGACCCCCAAAGGGGTCACAACCCACAGGTTGAGAACTGCTGCTCTAAAGAGTTCTGTATATTGTGATAATTTAGACACCCAATTTTTGTTCTTTCCCAGATAAAGGGTAATCCATTGTCATATTAAAGTAAGTTTCAGAAGTGGCTTTGAAAAAATTTAGAATTTCTTTCAGCTATTGTACTAGTATTTGTAAATTCAGAGTTATGCAACCAACATGGAAAAGATCTTTTGACTTCTGCCTTTGGTGGGGAAATTTGGGTTAATGCAAGGGAAGAGAGATTCACCTTCAATCAGGAAAACTCAAGGTTAAGCAAAATAATTACTTAAAGAGAAGATTTCAAAGCAAAATATAAAGGAAGAAGGGAAAGAAGATGGAAGGACTGGAGAGAGAAAATGAGCGAGCCTATCAAAGTACTAAAAAGGAAGTGAGGTTTTAACTAGATGATAAGAAGACTCCAGAGTTGAAGACTAATACAGAGAGTCTGCCTCACCTATTCTCCATGAGAGATGGCCATATGGACTCCTCCAAAAATAAAACAAAGGTTTTGAAAACCCAGTTATATAGTAAGAACAGTAATAACAGCCATGATTACAATAATGCTAACTAGTATTTATATTGTGCTATCTGGATTGTAAAGTGCTTTGCATATATTATTTCAGTTGATCATCACAACAACCCTGCAAGGAAGTTGTTATAATTCCCATTTTAGAGATGAGGAAACTGAGGCTGTAAAGTTTGGTCTAATTTCCTTTCTACAAAACAGCATAAAGGAGTAGACAGAACACCATTCTGTTCTCCAAGTTATCAGGGAGAATGAAGTGCTCCTTAAAAAACAGAAGAGCTTCAGTGTATAAACAAAGAGGGAAAAAGAGCTGAAGGTGGAGAGGGAAATCCTTAAAGAGAAGAATCACTGAAACCTTTGAGCTAAGTAAAGATACGGGCTCTTCTCATAGAAGAAGGAGCTGCTCTTTCTTAATCTAAAGAATGACCATGTGGCTTTATAGTGCCATCAAGTGAGAGATAATACAGTAAGGGCCAGAGGAAGAAAAGTCATGGTAATTAGTGACTGCCTGCTGAAACACCATTTTGTCAAACTAAGAATAATAAAGGAGGCTGCTAAATTCTTGAAGGATATGTCACCAATCAATCAACAAGCATCTATTAAATGCATATAATGTTCTAGTCACTGTGCTAGGCACTGGGGATATACGAATACAAACAACAAAAGAATTCCTAATGACAAGGAGTTTATATTTTGATGGAAGAAGGTAAAAAAGTATATAAATGATATTTATTTACAAATCATATTCAAGATATCAAGGAGGACCTCTTTACTCTGAGGGCTATTACATATTTTTTTATAATTCATATAGGAATAAAGGATACTGTCTGAAGCACTCATATAAAAAAACCTTTCTAAGGATTATGAAATTTCAGACAAGAAACAAAAATTTTAATGGCATAGGTAACTCTTTGATCACTATAGCTGATGAAAGACACTGGCTTCAAAAAAAGAGGCACATTTGGGAAGAGTCAGTCAAGATGATAAAATTTAGCCTGTTTTGGACATTTTGATTTTGATTTCTACATTACAGATTAAAATATAGTATTGATGGGCTTTTGGTCAGGAATATAGTGTGCCCAACAAGAAGTGATAAGAATATATTTGTTTGGAATCTTGCAAGTCTAAGCAAATGGTAAAGGTAAATAAAAGGCAATAGCTCTTTGAAAGCAGAGGATTTTTTTGTTTGTTTTTTAAGAGCAGGGTCTTTTACCTTTCTTTGTGACTCTAGCACAATGCCTGGCTTTTAATATGCACTTAATAAATACTTGCTGATTGACTATATAGGAGAAAAGTGTGTTTTTATACTAAGTGAGGTACCACAGGTAGTAGCTATGAGGCAGAAAGTCTAGTAGAGAATAACAGTAGAAAAAGCTAGAAACACATGGGTGAAAATATCTAGGAAAGGAGTCTCACACACACACACACACACACAAATCCATGGCTTTAGTTTTCTATTTAAAAATACATGTAAGAAACAAGAAAGGCAATGTTAGAGATGCTAAGTCAAGGAACCAAATCTGAAATCAGTTGTCACCGGAACTTGGTAAGATGAGACCAATAACAAGACTATGCCTATGGAAAGGTGTACCTCACCAGAGTACTTAAAAAACTGGTCAGTATAACTAATGTGTCTTTACTAGTGACTTTTTAAAGATTTAGGTTAATTCTAGAAGTACTGAAATCACAGAAAAGATTTTTTAAAAGGGCAAATGAGTGATTGTGAGTTGTAAATCAGAGGTCTTGAGTTCATTTCTTGGTCAAATTCTAGAATGCATTATTTGAGTGGATGATCAGTAAATAACCACAAAACAAATGGTATTCATAGAGAATAAGCATGGCTACATTAAGAATAATTCTTAGGAACACAAAAAAGACACCTCTTCCAAGAGGCCTTTCCCTTATTTCCACAGCCTTTCCTGCCTTTTCCTCAAAGGTTACCTTGCTTACATCCTGTAATTACCTTTTATGCAGTGATTTATACATGTTATTTCCTTCATTAGAATGTAAACCCCTTGAGGGCAAGGGCTATTTTGGATTTCTCTTTGTATCCCCAGTGCTTAGCACAGGGCTTAATAAATTGTGTAATAAGTTTTTATTTTTTAAAGCTTTTTGATTGCTAGATTTAGAGGTGGCAAGGGGCTTAGAATAAGAATCCAACCCCTTCATTTTGGAGATGAATAACATTAGTCACAGAGAGCTTAAGAGATGTATCACACAAGGATTAAAGAAAATGGCAGAATTGTAACTCAGGCTCTCTGATTCTAAAACATGTATCCTTTCTACTGTACTACATCAACCTAATTGCTTTTTTTTCCTGTTTAATGAATTAAATTGCTTGATCAAGGGGATGTTGATATTCTTTACTTAGATGTTCGTAAACCATTTTTCCACGCCATGTTATTCTTGTAGCAAGGAGAGATGTGCAGTAGATGATATTTTAGTTGCATGATTTCAGCATGGTTTGAATGGTCAGATCTAAAAAATAACCATCAGTGCTTTGATGGCACCATGGTAGGAAGGCTACAGTGAAAGGCCTCAGGTATCTGTTCTTGGCCCTATGCTATTTAATCATTTCACAAATGACTTGAAATAAAGGCAGAAATTGTTTATCAGTTTCTCAGATGATGAAAACTTAGGAAGAACAGTAGAGTCCAGATCTAAAAAGAACTTGATGGTCTATAACATAATAGAATTTAATAGGGATAAATATAAAGTCTGCTACTTAGCCTTTACAAATGGCTTAACAAATACAGATGAGGGAATCATGGCTAGATGCTAGACAAAAAAAGAGAAGCTAGGTGTCCAGTAGAATATAAGTTTGAAATGAGCTAGTAGTGTGATATATTAGTTAAAAAAATTAATGTGATATTAGGCTCCATTAATGGAGGCAATGGGTACAGAATTAGGGACTTGATAGTTTCCTGGTGCTCTTTCCTGGTCATACTACATTTGTATACTGAGTTCAGTTCTAGCAACTCCATTTTAGGACAGATACCAATGAGTTGGAAAAAGCATCCAGATGAGAAAAACAAGGATGTGGTGAAGAGCCTTGAGATCATGCCATCTGAGGATCAGATGAAAGAACTTGGCATATTTTATTAGGGATAAACAGATGTAGGAGAAATAGAAAAGGTCTCTTCATGTACTTCAGGGACTTTCTTGTTGAACAGGGGGTAGGTAGACTAGTTCTCTTTAGTGTAAGAATGCTGAACTCAGAGCAATGGATGAAAGTTGAAGAGTCAAATCTAGGCATGATTTAGTTCAAATTTCCTAGCAATTCAAACCACTTAAAGACAGCTGCATCAGGGCTTGGTAAGTTCCTCTTCCTTAGAGGTCTTCAGATAAAGGCTGGATAACATATAGCAGGAATTTCCTGTTCCAGCGTATGGTAGGCTAGTCTGAAAAATTTTACATGTTGATTGCTTCAGTAATGAAAGTATCTTTTCAAGAGCCTTTGTCTAGTATAGAGATTCTTAACCTGGAGTCTACGGACCTCAAACCAAAGTTTAGCATTTTCTCAGTTTATAAATTAAAAAAAATATTCTGAGTTTTAATAGGTTTAAGAACCCCTGGTTTAGAGTCTAATTTGTAAAAAATGAAAACTGATTACCAGCAAAATACATGTGGAAGTACAAAGTGTGCCTTTGAGTTGAAGACTTGAGCTTAAAAGCAGGCTCTGATATGTAATACCTTTGTGAACCTGAGTAAGGGACCAAATTGCAATTTACTAATCTCTAAAACTTGATATATGATATTGTTTTATCACATTATTATTTAACATGCTTGCTGAAGTCATCTCTTAATATTAGAGCATTAGATGAACATAAGAGGTTGTGTGGTGTAGTGGACAGAGAGCTGGTCTTGGCCCTAGGAAAACATGGGTTCAACTGTGGCATAATCACTAAGATTCTAAGTACTGTAGGCAGTTCTCTCAGATCACAAATTGCAGAGAAAGTGCTGATCTGCATTAGTTGAGGGAACTTATTACCTTTTTATCCATACCCTGGTTGGATAAATTACCTTTTATCCATCCCCTGGAACTAACAAAGGACATTTACTAAGGTTTAATGCCCATCAGTGTGTTATCAAATGTAGAATATAAGTTTGAAATGAGCTAGTAGTGTGATATATTAGTTAAAAAAATTAATGTGATATTAGGCTCCATTAATGGAGGCAATGGGTACAGAATTAGGGACTTGATAGTCCCTAATGTGTAAGAGTATCGGTCTAGTGCAGGGATGGGGAGCCTGTGGCCTTCTAGGTCCTTGCATGCGTCCTTTTATCAAGGGGATTTGTTTTGTGAAACTTGGATTCAGTCAAAGGGCTACGCTTGAGGACCTAGAATGTCACATGTGGCCTTGAGGCCATAGATTTCCCACCCTTGAATCATCTTTATTTCTATGAACAAGAGCTATTAAAATGTCATATAAATCTCAATACTTCAAGAATCGATGATTTGATAGTACATTTGATAACACACTGATGGGCATTAAACCTTAGTAAATGTCCTTTGTTAGTTCCAGGGGATGGATAAAAGGTAATTTATCCAACCAGGGTATGGATAAAAAGGTAAAGATAATTCATACTTAGATTCATGTGCCATCCAAGCCCCTGGTGATGATGACAATGATAATTGCTGCCATTTATATTTTGCTTTAAAGTTTGCCAACTGCTTTACCTTTTGTACTTTTATCCTCATTGGTAGTGCTTTATAATTATTATTAGCCCCATTTGACAGATGAGTAAACTGTAATTCAATAAAGTTAGATGAGTTTTTCATGGTAAGTCACATGACCAGTAAATTTCAGTGGTAGGATTCAAAACCAGGTCTTTTCTAACTTCACATTCATCTCTCTTTTTGCTATGCTATATTACTTCTCCATATTGAATATGACTTATCCTCGGACAACAGACATCTAATCTGTTACCAGGCCCATACTCGAAGTTTTCCTACCTATGTTGTACTTGAAGAACCTAGATTCAACTTCACGTCACAACTAGGCATCAGAGTAGAACTTTCTTAAGGAAAATAGCATAAACATAACATAAAAACTTAGGTATCTATATTCATATTCTTCAAGAAATGAATCATTTTGGAAAGCTGTTATCTAGAGATCTAATGGTTGCCCCATGTTCATATTTTTATTGTTTATAGGAAATATTCTAAAGTTTGTTACAATTTTTAAAAATAAGGTATACATTATTTAAAGATTGTCTTAACTTTTTAGGCAGTTCTTAACCTGGGGTTCGTGAGCTTTTTTTTTTTAAGACAATTGATAACTGTTATTTTAATGTAACGAGTATCTTTTATAAAGCAATTTATTTATTTAGTGCATTTAAAACTTTTTTTTCTGAGAAGGCCTTTATCAGATTCACTAGACTGACAAAGGGGTTCATGACACAAAAAAGGTTAAGAATCCCTGAACTGGAGCATTCTTCCTTCTTCTGGATGCTATGTTTCTCTTGATGTGGCAGTGAGTTGTTCACTAGATAGAATACTGGATTTGGACTCTGGAACAGTAGAGTCCAAATCTTGCCTCAGATACTTACTAGTTGTGTGATCCTGGACAAATTACTTAACCTTGGTCAGTCTCAGATTCTTCACTTATAAAATGTGGAATATAATAATAATATTATTTATATGTCAATTTAATATCTCAACAATATCTGCCTTCCCATGTTGTTGTAAGGATCAAATGAGATAAAATATATAAAGCATTTTGTAAACCTAAGAACATTTATATAAATTCTATCTACTGTTGTTATTATTGCTATTAATGCAAAAGGTTCTTTGGCTGACATTTCATTCTTACTTAGATTCATACTTAGCTTGCAATTCAGTAAAACCCAGAAGTTCTAGAAACCCATGTCTGGCCACTTGTCCTCGAACCTATTTGTGTGTAGTTGATTCTTTCAGTCCAAGTGTAAGGTTTTCTATTTATCCCTGTTAATTTTCATCTTATTCAATTTGGTCTGTCATTTTAACTTGTTGAATTCTTTGGGGGGAAGGGCAGGGATCCTTATTTCATCACCCAATTAATGTGTTACCTTTGCAGCTTTGTTTCTTTAGCAAATTTGATAAATAAGTCAGCTGTGAAAATGACTTTATTCAAGCTATTGAGGAAAACCTTAATGAGAACATGGTCAAAGTATTCTTGGGTACTCCACTAGAGGCCTTGCTCCAAACTGACATTGATCCATTAATGAATACTTTTTTTTTCCATCTAGACATTCAACAAGTTCAAAATCCATATAACACCAGCAACCACACAACTCTCAGGTTCACAATCTATTTCTTGTCTACAAGATCAGCTTGAGAATCTTTCAACGCTTTGCTGAAATTTACATGTACTATAATGACATTTTCACCTTCTACTGTGGTTGAACTTAGACTAATGTTCCTGCTAAGAAGGAAAAGGTTATTAGTCTGGCATGACTTGTTCCTTATAAAAACCATTCTGGCTCTTAGTGACCATTGCTTTCCTTTCTTATATGTTCAGAGAACTCTTAATATTCCATTCTAGGATTTTGTAAGGTATTAGAAAATCAAAGTTAAGCAGTCTACAGTTTACTGAAATTGACTTTCTTTTTTCCTTGAAGATCTAGATAAAATATACTCCTTTGCAGACTTGTGCCAACTTTTCTCTTCTCCTAGGCTTTTCAAAGATCATTGAAAGCTGTATAGGAATTCTATTTGTCTTCACCTTGACATATAATTCATCTAGGCCTGATAAGTTGAACTCATTAAAGACAGGTGCTTTCTTGAAACTTTCCCACTTCTTTGGATTTCAGCTGTGTTATACTATCTTTCATTTTATTTTTTGTAGTCCAAATACAAGAACCTCTTCCTTGATCTTCCTCTAGTTTCTGAAACAGTTAAAAATTCCATTTCTTCTTTAGTGTTTATAGCCAGTATATGACCATTTTGTGCCTCATTACCACTGTCATAATTCTTACAGGGATATCACATGATTTTGTATTCAAGCTCCATTAATTGCACTTCTTTTCATTATATATATACACACACATATATACAAACATGTATATGTGTGTGTGTGTGTGTGTGTGTGTGTGTGTGTACAAATCCTAACTATGTAATTTTTTTAATGAGTTGCCTATGCATCCACATTGTATCCTTTGACCAAATAGCCCTTAGATGGGAAGTGTTTGTTTTTCTACCATATGCATTTTATTCTTGAGAGCTTCCAATATGTCTTGAGCTGCCTTTGCATTTGGCCATAAAACTCTATCTATATTTTCTCTTAATTCTTTGAAATCCTTTCTTCCCAACTCTCTGGTGCATGTCTGGCTTTCGTCTCTTCTGTCATGAACTTAAAAATAGAGTGGTTGCTTCTTACCAAGGTTTCTATTATTTCCACTTCTGTAACCATTTTGTCTTTGTCAGTCCAGATTACGTCTAGAGTAGCAGTTCATTTCACCTCCTTCACCGTTTGAAAAATAAAAACTATTATTAAGCAAAATCAGAACTCTATCTGTTACTCTGCTTTTTATTCAGAGTATGTGCTAGATATCTAGATAGTTGAAATTATGTATTTATGGACTTTATTGATGTGTATGTATGTGTGTGGACATGTTTATATTCTTTATGTTTCAGAGATCTACCTGGAGCCCTGAGGTTAAGTGACTTGCCCAGGGTTACACTGTTAGTATGTGTCAATGATGGGATTTATATCAGGTCTTCCCAATGCTGAAACTGGCTCTATATCTACCATCCCATATTTCCTCTCCTTGTCATATTATTATTACTATATCTGTGACCTAGTATAGCCAATAGAGTATCTTTGAGTCATTGGGCTCAAATGTTTCCAACCTGATCACCCTCCTGAAGCCTAAAGGGAGGCAAGTTGTCATTGTATTATCTGGCAAGAGAGTCCAATTTTAGTTGTCTACTAATTGATAGACCACTTGAGCTACCAATCCAGTGGTTTCTTCAGAGTTTCACTGACTCATGTGCCTTCCTAAAATGCTACTGTATCCCAACTGACCACCTATGGTTTCAGTCACTTACACTGGGACTTCAGAAATGCTGCTAGGTGGGGAGGTCCAGCATTAATATAGGAAATAAAGCAATATCATTCAAAATATCATCAAATAAAGTCTACAGTACTTTTATAGTTCTAAATTCCCTACCATCTCTGTGTTGTCCTTTCTATAGTCACATTCATAAGACTTAGATAATTATCATACTATGATCATATAATTTAGATTACAAATATGGAATGAAATAAGTACTCCTAAACATAACAATCTCTAGCTATCTTCTAAACCTCATTTTGCTGCTTTCCCAGGACATCTTATGGAGTCGTGGGACTCCCTGAACCTATAGCTCATGAAGACACAAGAGAAGGGATTTTATCAAGGATTTTATATCAGTATCACAGAAGAAAAAAGAACAATGAAATAAATGTTTCCTCTTTCTGCTCACCAGCCTACTAGGCATCAGAATAACTCCCAAACTTCAAGATCCTTGCTCCAGTCTTTGTATTTTCTCCAGTATCTAAACCAGTTTCAAAGTTTTGATCTGAAATAATAATATTCCTGCTATGGCATTTCTTAGGAAATTCCATTAGTTTAAAACCCAGGATAGTGACCTTTAACATCCTGTTGCTCACATAATGATTTGAAAGTCTGACTTTCAAGAACAGTAGAAGGAAGAAGAAGGCAGCTAACCCTTTATGGCAGTATATAGTTCTCATAACAACCCTCCATCACCATATTGCATGACTTCCTGCTCCCTCTTAAAGAATGGGTCTCCCTATCTCACCAAGGTTGGAATATAAGGGCATTTCATAGGACCAATCCCAGTACTGATCAGTTTTGGAGTTTTGACCTAGATTTCTGATGTGGGTTGATTCAACCCTCCTTCAGCAACGTGATGACTTTCTGCTCCCAAGCGTTCATTGTAATCATACTGTACTTATTGTGGACAACTGTTCAACTTAGCTAATGCAACTTAAAACTCTTGAGTTAAAGAGATACATAAGCCTCAGACTCCCTGGTACCTTGAATTCTAGGCATGTGCCCTAACACCTGCCCTTACGTCTCATCTTGAGAACATTTATAAAAACTCTTAATAAAGGGGTATAGCAATCATCTTCTTATGGCTGCCAGGATTATCCCAAACCATTTTGCTAGTTTCCCCCTGATTTACCCTCAACCCAGGGCCAGAGTAAAAAAAAAATTTAAAAAGACAAGAAGGAAAGTCATAGGAAAAGATTATATATCATCAGTATATAACAAGGCTTACTTTTTTTCCCTTCCATTGAGTCTCACTCAAAACTCTCCACCATATGTTCCCCATATGATTCCTAAGTTTTCTTGTAGGAGATATTGATCTTCTAACTATACAGTTCTACTTCACCTTCTTTTGTATTATGTTCCATTTGATCATGCTCTAATCTTTTAGAGTCAATTTCCTGTCCTGGATCACATTCCACCAAGTTTCAGTGGTATCTTGGAGGACAAATCAGTCTATCTCATTTGAAGTCCCTACCCATACCTGTGAAAGATTTTAATTCTTTGCCCAAGATTTAGTCCTTAACTTTCTATTTTCTTCTGGATGCATAATTTGCTCTCTCATTAATCACTATGTACTTCAGAGTTTATGATCCTCAGGGACTCTCTAGCATATGCCAAATATACAGCATGGGAACACAAGATCTCTCTAATTATATTTATGTAAGGTTGATAAATAACTATGTTGTTACCACACTGCAGAGAATCACCAATTGTCCATATGTGTCTCTTCTTTCCCATAAACAAGGAGCTATTTTTTTTCCATTGGATAAACCTCACCCTCTGTGGGAAGAGCTTGATATCTGTCATGTGTCAGATGTGACCATGTCCAGTCTTCCTTCTTTCCCTTCTTTTCTGTTTCACATACTCCAGCTAAGGCAACCAGGTGATACAGTGGATGTAGAATCAGGAAAACTTCAGGTCAGCTCCTCCCTTAGATATTTACTGCAACTACAAGCTATGTGACCCTGGGAAAGTAATTTAATTCCCAATTTTCTCAGTTGTAAAATGGAGATAAAATAGCACCTACTTCACAGAGCTGTTGTAATAACACGTATAGTGATTTGCAACCTTTACAATGCTGTACAGATGCTAGCTATTGTTGTTGTTATTATTATTCCATGGTCCAGTCTTCAGACACAGGTGAGATTTCACATCAGAAAAAAAAGTCTCATTGAAGATCTAATCAATGGCTTGAAATGCTTTAAGGTTTGCCATATTACTTGGAAATAGCATTAGACATAGTCTGCTTATTCTCAGAGGATAGAAGTAGGAAAAGTAGATGGAAGTTTTTTTTTTGTTTGTTTGTTTTCCCCAGGGAGGCAGGTTTTGACTCAAGGTAAGAGAGAACTTCTTAACAATTAAATAAGTATGAAAATGGAATAAAGTGCCTTGTAAGGTCTTCAGCTCCCCTTCACTGGAAAGATTTGAGCACAAGTTGGATAACTTGTCTAAGACTCTCTAGGCCAGATTCTTCTTTTAGCTACATGTTAGGCTAGATGAACCCTAATGACTTATCAAACCTCAGCATTTGGGGTTACTTGAATTTGCTCTAGCACATTTTAGAAAAGGTTTATTCCAATGCCTATAAATTCTGTATTAGCAGAAAATGACATTTCTATAAATATGATAGTAGGCCACAGTTTTCTTAAAGCCATTCTATATGTCTGATTTTAATAGAATTTATCAGAATTAACAACGCTAAAACTATGTTTTGATATGTTTATTTGACCAAAATATATAATAAATAGTAAATATATATGTAATGAGGTTTATCCAATATAATAAAATGTAATATATGTAATGGCTTCATGATAGATCAGCTGTCTTGGTGTATCTCTCTTATAATGATTCCTATTCTAAATCATAGCATTGGTATATATCCCTATCCTAGTTATGAAGCACTCTTCAAAACAGTTGCCTCACAACAATTATATGAGGTAGGTAAAGTAAGCATTACTATTGCCTTTTCTACAGATGAGAAAACAGAGGAGTATATGTTCTGGAGTTTGGTTTGTTCAAGGTTACACAACTAGTAAGTGGTAAAGAAAAGATTCCATCCCCCATTTCTTCTGACTCGGAGTCAGTGCTCTTTCCACGGTATCAAAAATGAATCAATAAGGAATCCAGCACTGTGTTGGGGCCTAGTTTCAGTCTAGGCACCTGAATTCAACCCCTGTCTATTTGATAATTATTACCTATGTGACCAAAGGTAATTCACTTGATCTCTCTGCATACTGGTTTCTTCATCTGTGAAAGGGATCAATATTGAACTGGGGTGAGGTTTAATGAGGATAAGGTGACCAAAGTGCTTTGCCAACCTTAAAGCACTATATAAATGTCAGTTATTATCATTAAAAATGACGAACATATTACCAGACGCTAACCTTGTTCCCTCAGGGTGAGCCCTACAATTATCTAAGCAATAGAATAACTGTTCCATGTCTGATGTGCCTCTAGCATGTCAAAGAATGGACTCTTTCAGACTGCTAAAGCAAAGATGAATACTTTCTTAGCCTCTCCTCTCCCCTCAGACTGTAAGCAGAGCTTTTCTATCCTTTGTCTCTTTACCTCTGGCTTTCTTCTCTCCTTTCAACATGTTTTCTGATTGTTTTTGGCGTTGTGACTTCTAATTGCCACCACCTGTAGTGGGCTGCTGCTGATCTTCATGGCTGTTTTCTTTCCTCTTCTTCTCCATGCTTTTCTTTCTTTTTGTTTTGCCTGTCTCCCATCACTTCTCTCATGCTCCTTCTGTTTTTGTCCAGGAAGGCTGGCTTTTTATGGAAAATGTGAAGGAATCAATGTTGCTGAGTTCTCATTGAATATTTTTTCACTGCCTCAGAAGATTTTGTTTCTATGGTTTCCCCACCCTCATTTGCTTTCACATCTAGAATTTTGGGGAAACACTGAAGTTTTCAAAAAGCAGGTGTTTAGGTAGTTGAGAACTTTTTTCCCCCTCCAGAATGGCCATGCTTCCTTTTTTAGGGTAAATTGTGACATTTGTAAATATTATGCAGCATCTTCAAAACTTTAAACCAATACCAAAAATTTGATGTAAAAGCCTAAGAATCAATATGATATTGTTTTAAAAATTAGTTTGTTCTGTGTGATAAGGAAAGGTTAGTTCAATGAAGTTTTTGTATTTGAAATAAATTGATTACATTTATGCATTTTATAAGTTCAATAGAGGACCAAAGCACTACACCACTTGTCAACTTGTATTCTAACTTGGAGAAATACAGTATTAGCCATGTGCCCACATGTCCACACTGACCACCAAAGGAATGAGAATATATTGAGAGATCCTATCAGAGCACTGTACCAAGTAATAAACCAATAGTTCTGAAGATGTTTTAGGACAATCTTGTCTCTTGAGCTTTCCATATAAGCTTGGACAGAGTCCAGTGAACAATTCAGATACGAATCTTGGCTTCATATCCAAAGCAAACGTGCAAGCAATTTGAGGTTTGTGCATTAGAAGCTGTTACTACTTTTCCATGTCAGTTTATAGTGAGAGGCATTTTAAATTGATAATGAAGCTCTATTCTGCCCTTTATTACTAGGAGTTTACTAGTGAAGCTCACAAAAGTTTTACCACTGTCCTAGATTTCTCCAGGAATTACTTATTTAGAAAGGATTCTTAACCTGGAGTTCATAGACTTTTCTTTTTCTTTAATACTCTGATAATTGTATTTCAACATACTTGATTTCCTTTTTAATCCTATTTATTTTATATACTTCAAGTATTATTCTATGGGGAGATGATTCACATTCTTATAGATTTGACAAAGTTCTTTATATATTTTAGATGTGAGACCTTTTTCTGACAAACTGTCTATAAAATTCTCACCTCCTCATTTGTTTAATTTGTACAAAACTGTTTAAATTTAATGTAATCCAAATTATCCATTTTCACCTAACTTTGTTCTATTGTTTATTCAAAAATGGTTTGCCTATCGATGTCTAAGTAATATATTCCATTTTCTCCTACTTTTCTTGTAAAAATAGACAGAGTTAGACTATGTTCCTAAAACAATCAAGAATTTGTCCAGTGACCTATGGAGTAATCTACAATTTTCTGGGCAGAAAGGAAGTAGAAACTGACTTCAATCTTTACAAGTCTGCCTAGCTGGTTTGAGTGACTTTATGAAGCTCATTCACCCCTGAGGATGACTCAGGTTGAGAAGCACAAACATGAGGATTGTGCTCACATCAATAAACTACCTCAACAAGAACACACAGCTTTTTGGTAAAAATATGAAAGGATACTACTGGAGGGATACTGGCATGACATGATTAGCTGGTATGAGTTTTCTATATAACTAACATATTTTAGCTTTTTCATTCCTTAGTCCTGATCCATAGTTTGTGGAATATTTCTAGTATACAGTCTTCTGTGTTAAAGTCCATTAGCATCAAAGCATATGTTTACTTAATTTGGAGGGTACCATCAAGTGCTTCATAGACTTTCTCTGCTTTTTAACCTCTGTAATAGTTATTAGTGCATGACTCATAATTGTTTTCATAGAAATAATTTCTTTTTACAAATGCTCACCATAAAACCTGTAATAAGATGATCAAATATCTCAGATTGAGATCTCATCACATCTAAAAGTGACATCTGTTTTTGCCTTTGGACACATTAAAGAAATGGAGTCCCCTAGCTACTTTATTCACTTATCTAAGGAGAATCAATGAGCTATCTTTCCATTTAGCTCCTGAAGTCTTTTACTTTCATTTGGATAGGGCACTGTAGCTGGAGTCAGGAAAACATAAGTTCAAATAGGAGCTCAACAATTTCCTGGCTATGTAACCTTAGACAAGTTATTTAATCTGTGTCCTTCAGTTACCTAATTTGTAAAATGGAGATAATAATAACACCTATCTCCCAGGGTTGTTATGGTGAGATAATATTTGTTAAATGCCTTGAAAACCTAAAAATGCTATATAAATGTGAACTCTTATTAACTGTATCAAGACACAAAGATTTAAACAATTCAATTCCTCAAAAAGTGGGTGTCTATGTGGGTCAAATTTACAATGATGCCAAAAGCTCAAATCATATTTATAGTTAATCTCCAAACTGTTATACTGAGCACTTCTGTTCCCTTTTCTGCCACTCTCATAGAAACAGAGCAGCCACAGAGGACTAAGATCCATTTTGTGCTTTTCTCTGTTTCCTTTAATATGACCAAAGGATTCATAACTGAGTGTCCAGATTACTGTTATTGGGCCTCATCATAATGAACAAGTCTGGTCTTTGTAAAGCAAACATTTCTTTTGACAGGTCCATACTTAAAACCTTTCCAACATGGCAGAAGTTTTTTTTTTTGAGCTAGTGTTCTATTAGTAGAGCCTTTGCAAATCCAGAGTTACCACCATCCCATTGATATAGGACAATTGTCTAATGTTTCATTCAAGAAATATTAAATACACTGTACAAGATACTGAGCTGAGTGTTTAACATGCAAAGAGTCTTATAAGGGATAATTCCTTTCTTTAAGGAGTAAGAAGTATATCAGGAGAGAAAGTCATGCAGATAACTGTAAAATGAGCAAAAACATGAGAAGTGCAAAAGAGAAGTCCACACCAATGAATATTAATGATTCAAGCTATCTCTTCCAGTTAGAAGCTTTGTGGAGAAGATGACATTCGAGATAGGTTTTGGAACTTCTAGAATTTCAGGTAGGAATTTAAAAAAATGAAAATAGTAGATTCCTTTCGACACAATGAAGACAACATGAATATGAATATAGAGACAAAGGCAGAGGTGGGTAGGATAACACTGGGAAATAGCAAGTAATAAGGCCAATTGGGCTAGAACATAGAGTATGTGAAGAAGCATAGTTTAAAACAAAGCTGAAAAAAATGGTTGGAGAGTAGTAGAGTCAAATGTAGACTGTGTGGAGTCTTAAATACTAGATTGAGAATTCACATTTTAATTATTAGGCAATAGAGAGCTTCGGAAAATTATTGAGAGGAATGATACAATCAGATGCACTTCAGGAGATGGCAGCAATGTGAAGGTTACACCAGAGCAGTGAAAAGCTAGAAGCAGGAGACTAGGTAGGAGCCCTTTGTAAAAGTCCAGATTGGTGATAAGGTGGTTGCTGCCTGAGTGAAAATTTGGTGAGATTTGAAAGATACTTTAGAGGTAATGTCATTAGATCTTGGCAACTGAACAGATGTGAAGAATGAAGGAAGGGGAATAATTAAATATCATGCCAAGGTTTTGAGCATGGAGGGTGGTGGTCCTATTAACAGAAGTAGGGAAGTTAAGAAGGTCAGGTTTTGAGGGAAGGGCTTCTTCCACTGTTTTCTCTGTCCACTGGGGGTGGCATGATTGTTTTAAGAATTCACATTTATTTAATGCCTCTTCCCCTGGTATTAATGTTCCCTCCATCACAAGCCTTTGACCTGACTTCCAAATACAATCTTTGGTCTTTGCAATAGGACACATCTAAGCAAAATTAAATTGATGTTCCAAGAAGTACTTACATGATCATGTTACAATAGCCTGGGGAGAGATCTCAATAGCAAATGTTGTTTTCCTAAAAGCATTTCCAAACAGAAAAGTTTGTTTGAATCATCAGAGGAAAACATTCCTTAGCTCTTAGGCCAGTGAGTATCATGTAATAATGCCTTTGCATTTGCTTCAAAAGGGTGGCTGACATTGACAGCCCCCTCATCAAACTTTTCTATTTGTGAGAAAGTCTCAAAAGAATGCCCAATATTTTCATTATGGGCCTAGTGTACATATCTTTAAAAACTCTTTGCATGCGGCGAGACAGTGTTTTAAAAACATGCTTACTTGGCTAAAGTTGATCAGCTTCAGCTGATTTTCAGGGATATTTGTTTGGCAGCTAAGGACAATGAGTCGCTCTTTTAGTCCACTAATTCAATTAACTTCTCCAAAGAAGCAGCATTCCCAACATTTTATATTCCCTCCCAAATTGACTGGCATGAAACATTTGTTTTCTTTTTGCACCAAGCCTCTGGGATATAGTTGGCAACTCATGTTAAGAAAGCAGAATAGGTCTATTTTTTTATACTTCAGGAAGAATTAATTCTATTTTAATAACAAACAACATATTAGCAGCAGCAACATGTTACCCTTCCAGGGTCAGTAGGCTGATCATTCATTATCATTATGATTAAATGATATTTACTCGATACATTTTTGAAGGTTTTGTACGGGGGCATGGTGATACATTTTTAACAACGTGCTCTCTAGAAATAACAACACATTTTGTGTATATAAATGTATACATATATGAATATGTATGCACATATTCACAAGCATACATATGTGCAAGGCATGAAATACACTTTAATCTATAATTCTGAGATTTTCCCGATCATTTTCTTAAGCCTAGACAATAAACAAAACAACAAATCAAAACCTGATTAATAGCATTTGCCAGTTTCTGAGTGGTAAATGTTCATGCTGAAATTAATAATCAGCTATCTTGAGCTGGCTCCAGCACACCACTTGGAAAACCTTCATTGTTGGAAAAATCATTTTAATAGTCATTTATTTCCCTTCAAATAAATACATTCTCAGCTATACTTCTTTCCCTATAAATAAACAAAAGAACTGTGTTTGCGGGTATTTAATTATGAGTGTTATTCCTAGGAACTGAGGACCAAAAAAGCACATATGTATAACTCAATCAATTTCAGAAAATTTTTTTGTTTTGTTTTATGTAAGGACAGAACCTCACTTAAATACTGATGGCTTGTGGGTCTAATCAGGGAGTGGTTTCACTGAACTAACCACACAAATAAGTAAATCTGTCTAGTGACTGAAAATTACAATTTTTTTGAGATAAGGATGCTTATATCAATTGTTAGTTGGAAAATACTGTTAAATATTTAACTTAATGCTCTAATGAAGCCCAGTAAGACACTGATACTTATTCTTAGAAAATCCATATCATTATATTTCAGTTATGTTTATACTCTTCTAAATTTCTTTGAATTCAAAGAGTTTTTGTGAACTTTTCTCTTCCCCAATTCTTCCACTGGCAAGAAACTGTTGAGTAATTGGAAATATGAGGGCTAGTTTAATTTTTTTGTTCGTTTACATTTGTGTGGTTTAGAGATTGTTTTGCTTTTGTTTTTATATTTTTATTTTTTCCCCTGAAGGATTCAGTGGCTATTTCAACAACCACTGTGAAAAGTTTAAGAAAAACATACATGCTGAAAAGAAGCAATTAAGTTAAAAGAAAGTGAAGTAAATGCCCCAAATTATTATCTCATCAAGATTCCTGAAACATTAAAAATATATATGTTTCAGGATATAAATCTGCCCTGGATCATCTCAATGCCATAATTAACATCTAGTTTTCATTCCCTAGTGCTTTGTATCAGCCCTGTCAGCATTTTGTGGATTACATATTTAATATGAATGGATAAATCATCTCACTCTGGGGCTTCTTCTTCAACTTTTTTTATATGAATAGTTCATTCTTCAACTTAACATTTGAGTAACATTTTAAGTCCATTTTAACCTATTTCTACATCAAAAAGAGAATCACTGTAATTAATATATGTAAAATGTCACCCAACATTAATATTCAAATTCTCTGATTTCCCTTCATACAACTTCATGTGTTAATGAATAACAATTTCTTCTGTCAATGTATTTTTACTTATCAGACATGAATATGAAAGAGAAAATTTTTCACAATTTTTCTTTAATTATAGCCCTTTAGAAAATAATAATATGCCATTTTCAGAGGTAGTGGGAAAGAGGGGAGAGGTGAGGAGCACCTGGGATCAAGTCCTGCCTTTGCTGTATGCTGGCTGTACTAAGTCTGGCAAGCTACTTCATCTTTCAGTCGTCTACCAACATTCTAAGATTAAATGTTGTAGAAAACATGATAACTTGCATTGGTAGAGGGAATTTCCTATTCTCTCTGCCAATGAACTCACAGACCTAGTCACTAATCATTGAAATATAAAGTTTTTTGAATATCTAGCATTAGTCAGCTAGTCAATAAACATTTATTAAGTGCCTACTATGTACCAGATACTCTACTAAGCACTGGGGATACAAAGACAAAAGAGACTACCTGCTCTCAAGCCATCTACAGTCTAATGGGGAGAGAATGCATAGAGAAATAAAGATAGATAGATAGATAGATAGATAGATAGATAGATAGATAGATAGATAGATAGATAGATACAAATTAAATATTAAATTGTTAACAGGGGGGAGACACTAAAAATAAAAGGGGAGGGAAAATAGAAGTTGGGGCTTGAAGGAGTTCAAGGAAGCCAGGTGGTGGAGACAAGTACAAACATTCCAGGTGTGGGGGGACAACCTGTGAAAATGGATTTTCTTGGTCAAGGAACAGCAAGGATGCCAATGTCACTGGACTGCAGAGTACATAGAGGTGAATAAGATGTAAGAAGACTAGAAAGGTAGGAAAGAACCAGATGATGAAACCCACCAGATAATTTTTTATTTGTTCCTAGAAGTGCTAGAGAGTCACTTTAGGTTATTGAATAGTGGGTTGATATGGTCAGGTCTGTGTTTTAGAAAGATCATTTTAATAGCTGACTGGAGGAGTGGGGATGGATTAAAGGCAGAAAGCCTCACCAGCATGCTATGGCAATATGCTAGGAATGATATGATGAGAACCTGTACCAGGGTAATGGCAGTGTCAGAGGGGAGATGGGGACACATATGAGAAATCTTATGAAGGCAAAATTAGTATTTCTGGATGTATTGAATGTGCATATTGATTTACCTTTTTGCATCCACTTGAATATATAAGTAAGATACCCTGTATGTGCAGGGGTGGAACCTTTCTTTACTTCCTTTGAGATTTGGAATCTTGTCCCAAATTTATAGCCCATGTTCACCACCCAATTATCTGGCAAGTTTTTCTTTTTTTGCATGGTATTGGGGGTACATGGCAAATGTCCCTATTATCTATACTAATAGGGTGAGTAATGGAATCCCAAAAGAGAGGTTCATAAAACCAGTAAGTTTCAAAGTATTCCAAGTAAGCATACTCTTTTTGGTTTTTTTTCTTCTTACTTTTGCCCTCACTGAAGGAGTCTGGAGGCAAGGCTGAGTTCCCAAGTGTGCAAGTGTGTATGTCTGTACCTTCAGGGATAAACATTAAAAAATGCTGCTATTACAATTTAAAGTAAATTAAATGATGGATTTCAATAGTAACTAATTTTCTTCTTATTTATATCGTAATTCACAACTGGAAATAAAATATTTTCAAATAATCTTGAATGTGTATCCTTTTTGTGTTCTTGTAATATTAATGAGATCTTATTAAGATCTTCCTCTCCCATTAATAGGCCTCACATGGAGTGCATTGCAGAAGGGACTTGCCTAAGAAAAAAGCTTGCTTATGGAAAGGCTTGTTTGTTTGAACGTTTCCACAACTTTTGGTACTAAGTTGATTAGATACTGAGTCATGAAGGTTGTGATGCCTTGTGACTCAGAAATGTATATATACTCTGAGTTGGTATTTTGCTTTGGGAGTTCATTTATGAGAAAGACCTTTTGATTTCCTGGTCGAGACTCTGAGTAGCCGTTTGTTCAGACCCCTCCCCTCTCCCCCCGCCCCGACTGCTCAGATGTAAAAGCACTTTCATTCCAGTGGTGTATGTAAAGTGTATATGAGTCAGGCAGTCAGAGCCCTGGCTGTTAGTCTTTATGCTAATTTCTCTGCTTGTATTTTCTCTGATGTTCAGGGTGCTGACTTTTCCCCTGAACTAGTGAATGTAACTAAAAGTAGGATTGTTACTCCCCCCCTTTTCTTTTGGAGGGGGAAAGCAAGGCAATTGGGGTTAAGTGACTTGCCCAAGGTCACACAGCTAGTAAATGGGTCAAGTGTCTGAGGCTGGATTTGAACTCAGGTCCTCTTGACTCCAGGACCAGGGCTCTATTCACTTCACCACCTAGCTGCCCCTGTTAACCCCTCTTTGAGCAATCTTCCCTAGAAAAACAGATCAAAGAACCTGTGCTAGCAGGCTATCCTGGGTATGCTAGGGTGCTTGCTGTTACAGTTCTTAACTTCCAAAATTCTACCATGTGTTTTCCCCATTTAACCAAACTATAGCATGGTAGATGCATAGATCTGCTACGTAGATCTAAAGAAATTAGGGGTCATCTAGCTGACTCTGTCAATGAGGAAACTGAGGTCTTCTGAGGTTAAGTGACTTGGCCAAAGTCACAGAGGTAATGTCAGAGTTGGGACTGTTCATTCCTAAACTAGACCCCTTTCCATTGAACCATGCTACCTTTTTAATACATTTATAACTAATTTAAAACACTAGAAATTCAGTTGTCTGTAGACTTATCTTTGAAGCAATACAGATGCTCCAGATCCTTTGATAACAGTACTAATTACTCTAAACCACTGTTGATCAACATCGTGAAATTCATGTAACAGCAAACTGACCAGCACCAACATATAGTTGTCACTTAGACATATCTCAACATTTTTATTCTTCCATTTGCTTGTTTTGCATTAGTTGCATTTTAGGACTGGGTTCCATGTACAACCAGCTCTTGATTATCTTATTTGTCAATTATGTGCTCATAATTTTGTCTGTCTATTAACAGAGTTAATACCAAAGCTACAGCCTTCTCTATATTACTTAATCTGTCTCTGGTATATATATCACTCTGCTATAATGGGCTATGTAGATAGAAATTGCAAACCAATTTTAGTATCAGACAGAAAACTACATAATGCATTCCACAGTACAATAAAATGGTTTTGTATTATAAATCAGTCTCAGATCTCCCTTTTTTGAAGTTTAAATAGATTTTGTATTTAAAGCTACAGCTATCTTTATTTTATTTTTTTTAAATTTTAATTTATTTTTTTTGGTTACATCATTCATTTCCACAAGGTTTTGAGTTACAAATTTTTTCCCCTTTTTGTCCCTACCCCCAGCCCAGAACATTGATCCCACTGTAAGACCCCTCCCACAATCTGTTCCCTTTTA
>JAQQSW010000205.1:23786-68691 GCA_028646575.1 Pseudocheirus occidentalis
TTGTAGAGTTTTATTGCTGTTCTTATTTTGCTTCCTTTTCCTCATGTTGGCCAGTCAGTAAACTGATTGGAATTTTTTTTTAGCTCTGTGAACCTCTGCTTCTAGGGGGGAAAGCTCTGTTCCAAATCGCTGGGGTTTTCCCAGCTGCCGGAGCTATTAGGGGGGTGTTGCAAGTCCCCCCAGCTTTGGCTTGCTGAAAGCGCACCCCAGGACCACCACCCAAGACCATGATCCGGATCCAGGCCACTCAATGCAAGAGCACTTGGCCCTGATCAATGGATTCAGCCCCCCTGCAGAGTCTGCAGGCCAGGGGCTCTGAAGCAGCCCAGTGGGGGCTGCCCTGGTTCCAGAAGTTCCCCTCCCCCACTACTCCTTGCCCCGGGGGCAGATTGGATGAACTGCTTTTCCTCCCCCAAATAAATTTTCAGAGTTTCACTTTCACTTTCACTGACCTTCTAATCCTGGTGAAGATTCCCTCAGGTGCAATAGATATTCTATGAAGTAGACTCAAGCTGTGGCTTGGGAGGCTCAGCTCCTCCTGGCCACCCTGAGGCCTGGCCTGGCCGTGGCTGCAGTTTTGGGCTGGGTCATTCTCTGCTCTGGGCCTGCAGACCTGCTGGATGAGCCCCTCCCACTGAGCTGTCCCTCTCCCATCCCCTTTCCTCACACCTTGGAAGAATGTGGAGGTGTTGGAGGCTTTAGATCCTCTCATCTGAAGACTGGCTGCAGCGTGGCTCATCATCTGCTCAGCCCATCTCCTTCCCACCACCCTGGGCCTGGCCAGGGTCTCGGCTTCAGGCTGGGCCAGCTTTCCCTCCCTGCCTACATGCTGAGTCCCTGCTGCCAAGCTGCCTTCAGTGAGAGATGTGTTTTCTGTATTTTTGTGAGTCTGAGAGTCCTAGGCTTTGTCTGGGCTCATATTTTCTGGGTGTTTAGGGTGGCGGTGTGGGAGCTGCAGGACCTTGCTGCTTCTACACTGCCATCTTGGCTCCACCCCCTTTTTTATTCTTTTGACTTTATTTTATTGTTTCTTGATGTCTCATGGAGTCATTAGTTTTCATTGCCCAGTTATAATTCTTAAGGAATTCTTTTCTTTAAAATTTAAAATCTAAAAAATAATTCTTTTTTTCTTATTTTGTACCTTATTTTTCATTTGGTTAATTAAGCTTTTTAAGGAGCTCTTTTCATCAGAGAAGTTTTCTTCCTCTTTTACCATTTGATCCATTCTGTTTTATAAGGTATAATTTTCTGAGGTATTTCTTGTGCCTCTTTTTTACCAAACTGTTAATTTTGTTTTCCTAATTTTCTTCCTTTGTTCTCATTTGCTTTTGCAATTTTCCCTCTACCACTCTGATTTTGAAAATCATTTTTTTAGCTCTTCCAGGAAATTTTGGTTGACTTTTGTCCCATTAACATTTTTCTCTGAGACTTTGCCTGTAGCTGTTTTGGTACCATTATTTTCTTCTGAGTTTGTGTCTTAATCTTCCTTGTCACCATAGCAGATTTGTATCATTGGGTTATTTTGTTGTTGTTGTTGTTGTTTTCTAGCTTATTTCTTGACTTTGAATTTTATGTTATAGTTGGGCTGTATTCTGGGCATAGAGTTGGAGGGAAACAGTCCCAGTCTTTTTTGCACTTCTGTTTTCAGGCCTAATTCTGACTTTGCAATTTTTTTGGTGCTTCTAAGGTAGTGTGATGCAGGAAATGGTGTGGTCATTGCTTCCATGGTTGGTACTCTGGTACTTACCCAGAAAGGGACCCTGATCCCTTATGACTACAAGTGATGTTGTTCCTCAGGGCCCCTGCTCCCTTGGAACCAAAAGCATTCCTCTCTGTCCTGGAATTGTGACCCAGAAGTAAGTGTAGGCAGTGGAATTACCCAGATGTGCACTGTTCTAAACCTAGTGCCAGCTCAGGGTAAACTATAATCTCTTTCTACACAGTTTTTCAATTCCATTGCCACATCTGACTTAATAGCTCCTGAAGTTTGCTGCTGCTGCTTTTACTGCCTGCTAGGCTGGTGTTGCTGCCATTTGGACACCTGCCCAGCCCCCACATTAGTATCACAGATCTCTCTTTCCAGCCTCCTTGTCTTGGTCTGGAAAAATGTCTCATCCTTACTTTTTGTTAACTATGCTACTCCAAAATTCAATTTGAGGCATTATTTTAAAGATGTTTGAAGGGGAATATTGGGAAAGTTCATCTTCCTCTCCTCTGTTGTCTTGGCTCTGGTCCAAGAAATCTAAACTCATTTCCATTGTGCAAATTTTTATGAAGTACCTACTATGTACAAGGTGCCTTTCTAGATATTAGGGATATAAAAAATAAAATGAAACAGTCTCTGCTTTCCAGGAACATACAGTCTTGTTATATACATCTGTTGGTAAATATAAGGCAACTTGAACAGTAGGAAGTACTAGCTGGGGGCATCTGGGAAGGCTTCATTTGGAAGCCTTTTGATCATCAATTGATTCTTGAAGAAAAGGATTTTGACAGGCAAGGATGATGCTGGACTGCTTTTCAAGTATCATGAATGATTTGTGGAAATGCAGGGGATAGGATGTGAAGTCTAGGGAACAATTAGTAGTCTAGAACAATTGAAACAAAAAGTATGAAAGGGAGTATTATGAAATGAGGTTAAAAGAGTAAACAGGAGAAAAATTGTGGAAAGTCTAAATGCCAAACTCAGTCATTTGCATCCTTATATAAATAATTAGGAGCCATTGAAGGAACATGTTTAAACCTGTATCTAAGAAAGATTATTTTGAACACACTGTGGAAGATAGATTGGGGATTAGAAGCCAAGAACGCCAAATAGGAGTCTATTATAGTAGTCTAGGTGAGAGCTGGTGAGGACTTAACCTGGGATTGTGTCCAAGTGGAGAGGAGACATATTCAAAGAATGTCAAAAAGGTAAATTTGAAATGATGTGGATTAGGATTCAGTAGATGATGGACAGAAAAGTGGAGAATGACTCTGAGACTATGAATTTGAACTGAGAAGATAATGGTTTAACAGATCCATTTAACAGAAATAATGAATTGGTCAGGAAAAATGGAGTGGGTGTGGGAGTAAGGATAAGGAGCTACATTTTAGATATGATGAGTTTGAGTTTGGAACTTTTAGGTCAAGTCAGGAGCAGAAAGAAAGAATACTTACATTTGGGAATTACCTGCATAGAGATAATACTTGAACATAGAAGTTAACAAAATCTCCAAAGCAGTGCATTTAAAGAGAGAAGGCAGCTCAGGACAGAACTTTGACAATATCTGTAGTATGAAGGCAGAAGGTAGAATGTTTTATTTCTGGCATTTCAATCTACACCAACCTGGGCACCAAATTTGCATGCGGAATAAAATATCAATAAATGGCTGCTAACTATGTGTTATTGAATTTTTCAAAATTCATTTAAAATGAATATGAAATCCAATCTCTCTTCTCTATCACCACAAATTGCAACATACTTCCAATGTTTTTCCTTTTAGTAAAGAAAGGAAAAAATCCCTTTAACCAATTTATTGAGCAACAATATTGTGTAATTCTTCAACGCACAGCAGATGGCACATTTGCACATAAGTAATGAGTGTCCTGCTGTGACACATGATGTTTTAGCAAGAGCTGATGCGATACTTTTTTTTCCCTTCCTTTCAGTGTTATGACATCAGTTCCCCAGGAAAGAAAGCCAGCTGGGAAAATGTTCAACCAGCATAATCTAAACTATATTAGATTCCATAAACTAAACTCCCTCATCTTTAGTAACTAAAAGCACAGTTTTGCTTTTAAAAATTCTTTTGAATACCCACACTCAACCATATAAGTTTACCAACACTTTAAATTCCACATTTCCTATCTTATCCAGCTGCATGGTCTGTGTGTGCCCCATAAGTATCTAAAAATAACTACATCCACTAATTCATACTTAAGCAACAAAATTAAAGAAAGCTCTAAAATAGTGAACGTTTAGTAAGAGATGCTCACACACACACCAAAATTATATGTTGTAGCATAGTCTATTCTGAATAGTCTTTCAAATTGTCAGTAAACTATAAAATTATGTTTTAATTTAATAAGTTTATTTATTTAAATATTTAATTTATTTAATTTGTCATCACTAAAATTTATTTAATAATTATTGTATTATTAAGTCAATAATTAATTGTCAACTAAAGTCAATAAGTCAACTCTTTAAAAAATAAAAATACATGAAACAATTGCATTTTGATACATACAGGAGTTCATAATGAGTCATTTTTAAATGATTCTAATACATTAATGTATAGTTTTGACCAAAAATGTCATATTGACATAAAAAATTCTGGATCTTTCCAACTTTAAAAGGTCAGGATTTTAGTATTTTACTCCCTAATTCTCCAGCTCCAATTATTTAAAATAATAGAGTCAGTGTTCAGTAGTGGGAAATACATTAGACTTGAAGTTGGAAGAGTTCTGGGGTTTAAAACTCTAATATTTTTGATTCTGTTACCATTTAACCTCTGAGCCCCAACTTCTTCATCATTAAAAGAAGAATGAGATTATCTGTTCCTATTTCTTAGGGTAATTAGGAGGACCAAATAAAATGTAAGTTTGTAAACAATTTTGAAAACTTTAAATTCTTAAATTTCAGGTATTATTATTAATAACTAACAGTAAATTAAAATTGTAAGTACTAAGGTAGTGTCAGTCAATATTTCTGCAATCAAATCACCCCAACCTAATTAAAGATAAAATCTGAAATTAATCAATCAAATGTCAGCTTTAGAAAAAGTATCAAAAGCTTTTTTTTCAAACTGGAATGATGTATTATGCTTGAATAGGCCAAGTAACCTTGGCCATACCCAAGGAATCATCTATAAATTATCAAGCTAGTTAAAAACTGAATACGATAAATAAGATGGAGCAAGTATGATATTCCAATAAACTTTCTGAAAAGGAACTAATTAGTGGAGTGGGAAATGGTGAAAGGAGGAGAGGCCTCATCTCTAGTTTGTTTTCTTTGTACTCTCTTTTCTCAAAGGAGGACCTTATAACCTTCAAAAGATCCAAAGGATTTTGGACTTCATATCTTCCCATCAGCAAGCTAGCATCACCTCCCCTCCCCCAGGACAACAACCTGGCAGTGGTGTGAGCTTTAGGAGCCAAGGACAGATTGGATACAGATTCCCAATGTTAAAGAGTAACTTCTTGAAAACCTCACAAATGAAAGAAAAAGACTTCCAGAAACCAGGAACTGTGAGTTATTTCTGCCACTTTTGCTCTCTAAGTTTATGTAGATTTAGAACAAACATTTTTGACCTTTTGTTAATATAGTTTTTATTTGTTTTAGTTTTTAGAAGCCAATAGGATGCTCTGAGTGAGGAAACATAGGGCCTTTCCATCACAAAGAGTCAACATTTTCAGAAGCTAGCTCCCCAAGGTTACACATCAATATTCAGTGGGCAAAACAGCCAGTCCCCATTGGTCAGTTCCTTGTTACATTCCAACCAATATAAGAGTGTCCATATGAGTCCCTTATGTGAAAGAAAAGGGAATGTGTTGAGCTCTCAGAAAGATGAGATTCACACTGAATTATATATTAGAGTGAGTTTGGTGAATGTAAATTAGGAATTGCTTTGAGGTATATATCTATAATAAGCAAGGATGTGTCTGGAAGAGCAGCAAAGTAGACTGAGAAGGGAACTTTGTACTGAGATAAAAAAATGAAGTAAGCATAGATTTTCTGAAAAAAAACCTGTGTGTGTATCATATATATGTCTGTTTATCTATGTACATATGTGTGTATGTATATGCATACATACATACATACATGTACTCACTGGACAACCTGACGGGCAAAAAAATAGACAATGCAGTGTTCCTAAAAGTATTCAGCATTTTTCTGATATGTAATGTTTAAATCATCATGTACTACAGTTTGAACCAGGCATTTGGATTTGGGGTTGGAAAGGATTGAAGCTTCAGAAAACCAGAAAGAATTTTGGGAAATTTATATACATATATTTCTATTCATGGCAAGAGTGATGAGAGATAGATAGCTAGAACGCTGTTCTCTTGCCATGTCAGGAAAAATTAAGATTTCTAGCACACCAGGTAGACCTCTTACATGTGAACTTTTGAGAATATGTTTCATTGGCCAAAGGGATGGAAAGGGATAGATGAGTTTCAGTCTATATCACTGGAGAAAAGTTCCAAAATAATGAAGTAAATATCCATTTCATTACATTTCTTTTGGATTTAGAAGTGAATGATTAAGTGGCACAATGACAAATGTAAGATTACAAACTTCTTATTAATAAACATTACTAAGTTCAGATAGATTATTATATTTAATTAAACATAAAATGAGATGTGTTATGTGCCACCTCTGATCAAAATGTAAATTTGAAATGACAAGCTCTTTTTTCAGGATATAATCAAAAATTGAAATAGTTCATTGTCATTGAAATGGCGGGGCAATTACAGTTTAGGCAATATTAGTTCTTCAAATGAATAAAACTGTGTTGTTGTTTTTGTAATTTCCAAACTGTAGAAAAATGACTTTCATTTAGATCATATTTTATTTTTTTAGTTACTTTTTAAGAAATGCATAAAGTACAATTATGTATGTATTTTATATGGGAACATGGTTGTCTTTATTACAAGTACCTTGGCAACAATTTTAAAATATCAATTAATTAAAACACGAAAATCTTGAGAAATAAGGAGTTTAAACATCATTTACACATTTACAGAGAAAGAAACTGAAACCTAGAATGTTAATTACTTGCCCAAGGCCATAGATTTTGCTGAGGAGAATAACAAGATGGAACCATTTCTCTATTGAAGGTCAAGGTAAAGGTCATATTACTTTCAAATTACAAAGTAATTCCAGGTGAAAATTTAGCCTCCATAGATTTCTTTCTAAAATTAAAACCAAAATATCAAAATACTGTGATTGATTGAAATAAAAGACGTGAAGCTTCTAGGTAAAATATTTTATTATTAATTATAATAATATAATAAACAAGGTTACAAAAATAACTTTATTAACTAATAATGTTGCCATTAATTACAGAAAATTTATAATACAAGTCATAACCACAGTGTTCCCTTGTTTGGGTAAGCTTCCAGCTACACCCATTCAATAGGCAGCATTATTATTTTCCTATTTACATGCAAGACAAATGGTCATAACATCCACAGTATTCCACTTATGGGTTCTCAGACAAACACTTTCTGTGCAAATGGAAATAAGCCTGTTTAAAAGGCACACTGTCAAGACTTATAGTATCCAAAAGGTTTTTCATGGCTTACATTTCTTTTTTGAAATTCTAAGGGTTATACTTATTTTTAAAGATTGAAAATAAACTTTGGTTTTGGACTCTCTCATGAAAAAAATACATACAAAGGCACAAGAGTTGTTTCTTTGAGATGAAACTTCCCTTTTCTCAAATAAGTTCATTTACAAAATATACTGAATAATTTATCTTCAGAATGCCTTCCTTCAAAAACTACAGAGACCTACAGAAGGGTTTTGGCCGCATACTATCATTAGGCTATATATTAATATACTGTCCTATATTCTCTTTGACACATTATTTCTTCATCATGAATATAATGATTCTTCTCTAAAAGCAGATTGCACAGAAATATTAGAAAAATATTGGATGCAAACCTAATTTTGAACAGATAAAATGTTTTCATTTCTTGACAGTGTTCCTTTGAACAAAAAAAAAAACTGTGGCTATAACATTCACTTTGTACAGTACCATTGGTACCAACAAGAAATATTCACAGGAATAAGTGAAATACAACTTTGCTATCACATCATTATTCTTCTCTTTTCTTGCCCTCCAGTGTCTCATGTTCCTCTTTATATCTCGAAATCACTTGAACACTTAGATAGCAAGCCCTAGCCTGTTATAGAGATTTGACTCCATATAAACCATTTTACTGAGGCACTGCCACAGAAAATAGGTAAAAAAAATCCCTACACATCATATAATAACACATCCCCCCAAAAAAGTATATAAAAAGGTTGCATGCCTTCTGCCCAGCAGAAGGATAATAGCATATTTTAGGTTTTTTATCATTATTCTTAGTACAACAGAATACCTACAAATGTATCAGTTAAGAAATACCCATTTTTAAAATTGTCTAAACAGAAATCAATTGCAGTCTTTTAATCTAAGAAATCTTTCCTGATATCTCAAAATAATGCTTCATCCTAATTAACTGGTTATTTCCTTTTTTATCAAAAAGATCTTAAAGTTGCAAGGAAGATATGTAAATTTTATTAGTGTTATACTTTATTCAAGATAAAGAACATTAATCAAAAATAGATTTTTATGTATTTTACCAAAAACTATCCATGTGATTAAACATTATCATAATAGTTAAAAGTGATTTGGTTTCTTGTCCTTACCCTCTCTCTCTCTTTCTCTTTAAATTCCTATTATACCTTCCTTCCAGAGTTCACTCTAAAACAAATGGAAGCTTTCTAGTAATTAGACCAAGGTATCAAATAATTTCAATGTTTGAGAGGATCAGTTTTTGATAATAAAGAATACATATTTTTAAAGAGAGAGTTGTATCTTATGTTTTTTAGGTACATCTGCTTTGCCCATCTATTCATCTTCCCATTCATGGGAATGTATAATAACTGACAGTAAAATGTTTGTTTTTCAAAAATATAGGGAAAAGGTTAGTTTTTTTAAGTATCTAGACATGGTATAAAGCTTTTTTTGTTTTAATAGTCTTTTATATGTGAGCTACAAACAATGATACCTAGGCCATGTCTATCTTAAGGAAATACATTTTAGGCATATATGTCTTCTTTCCAACACACTCCATTTTGCCTGGCTAAAATTGTGATCAATAAAAGTGAATGAAGCCAAACAAAGAAATGGATTCATTTTGCTTTAAAGATAATTCACTGCAAGTCCTTAATCTGCTAGTTCTTATCTCAAAAGATTTCAACTAACATCTCTCTGGGTTCTAGCATTCTCACTGAATAGATTATCTCACAACCAGATTTCTTTTAAAGTTTCAAAGAGGATTATGTTAAAAACTAAATAGTGCAAAAGCTGTCTAGAACCTAGCTGTGGTTCTAGGTTTAAAGAGAGATAGAGACAGAGACACACACAGAGAAAGATGTGTGGGGTTGGGGGAGAGACAGAGACTGAGACAGAGACACAGAGGAAGACAGACAGAGAAAGTCAGAGAAACAGAGGAAGAGATACAGACATTGAGACAGACAGACATAAGCACAGAGAGAGACAGAGCATTAAAATTTCATAGGGACTATATCCTGCCAAAACCAAATGAGTGAAGAACTATAGCTCCCAATGATCTCAAATTCTGAAGGATTATTTGGGTTTTTGTGAGCAACTTGCCACTTTACTCATTATCATAATGGACTGCAGTCAATAAGACAGAACTCAGGTGCTGTGTTTCCAAACAATATCTATACATGAGAGCCAGGTAAAATCTTTTATTAAAAACTAAGTAAAAATTTTCATCAAAAACCTCTTGTAGCTTTTGAACAGTTCACAGTGAACCTGATGCAATGCCATACTAAAATGATCCTCTTTTATCAGTAAGGATGGCTTCCTGTATAATGCTGTTCTTTCCACCTCTTAAGGTCCTCTCCTTTATGGGATCATAATTTTAGAGGTAGGAGGGAGAAAGAGGTCGACTTATCCAACTCCATTATATTACATATCAGGTACTGGAACCCAGAGATAGATTGAGGGTCCCCATTAACACACATAAATGGCACAATTGAACCTAGGTCTTCTGACTTGAAATCCATCATTTTATCCCCAAAGACATATTAGATCAGTAGAGGGATTTTTCATCAAATTCCAGTAAGTCCATATTGAAGGGCTACTTATAAAACTGAGCTACATGATTAAAATGTTATTTTTAATACCAATGAAATTACTTCAGTAACTATTCTTAAGGTAATCTTGGTACTCATCTGGTACTATGAGTTTCTTTTTAGAGAATTAACTTGTTTTATTGTTTAAGTATTATTTAGAGCATCTTTTTAATGAAAGAAATAAACTTTTCCCTCTTAATTTATGGATTTGCATAGAATCTAAAAGATTGTTTAGTTAAGGAGATAGAAGTAACTTGCATAAATAAATGGACTTGAGTAGGGAAAGGTTATATCGATGTCCATTCTACTCTTCCTCTGTGAAAGAAAACAAAACCACCAATAAAGCACCTAACATGCTAAGAGTTGGAAAATATCAGAATAGGGCATCTTAATCTTCAGTAGGTTATGATTGTAGAGATGCTAACCTACTCTTGGTAGTGATAACACACCGCATTATTTGAACAAAAACTAAGTTAATTTCTTTTGTTTCTGGCACTCTTCTGTATTCCTTCTCCTCTAGCCTTCAGAAACTGCTATACTGCCTGACAAAAGACCAGAATTACTTGGTTACAAAATGGTGATGACCGTGAACTACATGCCATGAGTGTGTGTGTGTGTGTGTACATGTATGCACATGAACAAAAAAAGGTATTAGAGGGTATGGAATATAAAAAATGAGAATAGCTATCTTAAAGGATAAAATGGAATGTAATTAAATTCAAAGGAACTCATTAAAGACAAAGGATAATATATAATGATGGTAAGTTTGACATAATATTATTTTTAAATCGTGGTTTATTATTAAGGTACTAAACTTGGAAAGTGGCATAGGGAATTTAGTTGATCTGTTTCCTTAAAAATCTTTTAGCATCTAGCAAATGATAACTTTGTATTTTTTTTACCCATTCAAGTATCTTCAGGAGATATGTTACTATACTTGCACATACCTTAATTCACTTCAACATTTACAAAATAACACTGACAGACAGAATGACAGAAAATACTCATAAATATCTATGAGTATTGTAATAAACTTGACAGTCAAGTAGGGTGTTTGGGTTTTTTTTAGACTTTATAAGTGACATTTTAATTTCATGCGCTCTGTAAGAGGAGCTATAGTGGTAGAGGCTCCAGCCACATTTGTTTCAGCTATGACTGAGGTACCTTATATGTCAATATGATTTTGTGAATCCACTTTGCATAATAAGCTACTCGAACAAAAATTCCAGGACGATTTGGAATGGCACAGCCACGACCAGGTACAATAACACCAATGACCATTCTCATTTTATGTTGTTCACAAACCAGTGGTCCACCATAATCTCCCTAGGAAAAGGACATGCATAGCAAAAAGCATTATTTTAGAGATAAAAAGATCATTCTTTATTATGTAATACAGTCCATTATAGTCATATGAAGTTATACACAGCATTTATTTTTAATCCCATACAAACAAAATTGAATTTAATTATATCCTCTAATACAGTGGTTCTCAACCTCCCTAATGCTGCGACCCTTTAATAATCGTATGTGGGCGTATCTACATGTGTGTGGACCCGCCTGGAGACAGATAGTGGAGCATTCCTAAGACCATAGGAAATATGTATTTTCCAATCGTCTTAGATGACCCCTGTGGAAGGGTCATTCGACCCCCAAAGGGCTTGTGACCCACAGGTTGAGAACTGCTTCTCTAACAGAAGGTATGCAGTGACTGAAAGTTTGGAAAGTAGGGGGGCATATTCAAGGGCTACAGAATAATTTAATTTAAGTGGAGTATCTGATACTTTGGGGTTGAGAGGGCGGTGTGGCAAGACACTAGGATTTACCTAACCTTAATTTTAGGTTTTCTTCTAGGTTGAAATGTCATTCCTTTTACTTGCCAAATACTCATAAGATTTCTACTAATGTGATCAGGCATGGCTTAGTTCTTGTTTTATGTTTGGGGGAAAGGGGAAAAAGAATGCAAACAATTACTCTGAATAACACCATTTCACAAAGCCTTTAATAGTTTATAATCACAGCATACCATAACATTGCAAAACCTATAGAAATGCCACTCAGTCATCCCAATATCCTACGAAACTGTACTTTGTAATTTAGTTTTATAATGTCATGTTTTTAGGGAGTCATTTAATGAAATGAGATGGATTATTCTAGTATAATAATACAGTATGCTTAGTGCAAACTTTTTGTTTTCTAATATGATAAAAATACAAAGGAAATACACTGGAAAGCATACTTCCTATTATAAATTCTAGATGTATAAATCTTTTTACCTCACATGGTCCTGTTGCTATTTTTTCAGTCCCAGCACAGATTTCAGACTCATTTAGAGTGATCTTCCCTTGGTGATATTGACTGCATTTCTCATTTCCCATGATAAACAAGTGTGCTACACGAAGGAGACCATCAAAGTTGATTACTTAAATAAAAAAAAAATGAAATCACAGTTATATGTAGAAAAATAATATAGTATTTAAATAGAAACCCTATTTAAATAAGCAACATTTTAATTGAAAATTAAGTATCTTACATCCAGTATATCCCCATCCATATACACTACAAGTAGTCTTTTCAGGAATTGTGCAGCCATAATTAGGTAAATCAATTGTACTAACAAAGTCATCCAGTACTGCAGGTCTGAAAAAAAAAGTCAACATTTGATTTTATTCAATGTTTTTAGAAGTTTTACCACAGAGGAAGGCAAAGGTATACATTGTGTTATGACCCATCAACTTCTTTATAAGTTAAAAAAAATAATCTTCTAATTTTAAGTACTAACTTTGCAAGCTTTAGTAAAACCAGGTCTGATCCTTCAGGTCCATATACTAATTGAGAGATATTTCGAACTTGTTTGTGTTTCTCTTCTCCTCTTCCATGAACATCATGAATGCCAAGCCAAGCTTCATAGTCTTTCAGATCTTTAGTTCTAAATAAAATATTGAAATGTAGTATACAATTTTAGTATGTCTTTGGTTCTTATACTTTCAGTTTATGTATGTGTATTTTTCTTGGTCTATTTGCATAATACAGCAAAAGTCAAATGCAATTCAAAATGGCTGTAGTATACAACATAACAGTGTGGAAGGGAATATATTTGTAGGTGGAGAGCCTGATTAAGCACAGTTACACAACAACAATTCATAAAGTAGCTTAAATTATATGTTTCCTACAAAGTCCTGCAGCCTAGAGTATAGTGAAAGGAACAATGAAATTTAAATTCAGGCTCTACCACTTAACTTTTGTCTAGTCAGTATTTCTCCCTTGGCCTCAGCTCCCACTTCTATAAAATTAGGAGCCAGGGCAAAATTATAGGTGTCTTTTCCAGTTTAATATTCCAGTTTAGATAAGTTTTCTAGGTCTTAGTGGATATGCCACTTATGCACCAAAGTAGACCTGAAAGTGCTATGTGAATTTCATATCTTTAGAAGACCTGAGTTCAAATCCCCACCTCTGACACAACCTGGTTCTGTGACTCTGTGCAAGTCACTGTACCCCTCAATGCAACTATTTCATAAGAGTTTCAGATATACATTATTAGTCTAAGAATTTTTCTCACTATGGCTAACCTCCACTGATTTAAACATATTTTTAAAAAATCAACGAGTATATAATTTTGATATATTTAAATTTGGAATGAAAATAAAATACTGACAAAGATGTTTACTGGTTTAAAAAAAGAAAAGAAAAACGATCATGTATACTAAGAACTAAGTGAGGTGGAAGATTTTTTTCAAGGCATATAATATTACTGCATCTCTCCCTTTCCTGAGGTTGATTTTCATAGAAGTTTGTTTGAAGGATAATGCATATGTAGGTTTACAAATGCCAAATGAAATGAGGCCAGGAGCAAAGTCTGTGGATTAAAATATAAATAAGAGTAGCAAATCATGTACTGTCTCCTTGATTTATATCTCCAAACAATAAATATATGTGAATGGAATTAATAGCCAAACAAAAACTAACAAAAATAAAAATTATTCTAAATTAATACTTAATTTTACAGATATCTTACCGAGAAGGGAAACATTGTCTTGCTGTTAAAACCCAACTTTCTTTTATTAATGAACCTCCACAGATATGCCTGTTTCTGTGAGAAAAGAAATAAGAAAATGTAACAAGGAACATAACTAATTTGATTGAACATACACTTATTACAGCAATGCTAAAAGCAATAAATTGACATACCTTTCCTTTAGGAATGAGAGTACTGATATGTTTATTATTTTTAGTGCAAGAGAAGAGGTGGAAAGCCAGATGAAAAGGGGAGGGGGCAAGGTGCCTCCTAGTGCCTTGGTGGCTGGCAAGATGGGCTAGGAAGTATGATCTAGAGCAGGTTGGATACAAATGATTCAGGTGAGTTTGCACTCAACCACCAATCAGGCAAGTTCAGACTTTACTTGTTTTTATACAGTTGTTTCTTGATGAAAGAATATCTTTATCTTCAATATTTTATATATTACATGATTTTCTAATTTCATTATGCTTATCTATAATTACATTACTTCCACTCAAGCTTCTACTGTACAATGTATATGTAAGCATGATGTATGTATGTATGTACATATTGTATAGTTTTAACATATAATACAATCTAAATAACATGTACTCAAATGAAGAATCAGAATTTAGATAATATAACATTAAAAATGAAATTAAAATGAGTGTGGTAATTCCAAGAATGCTTTATTTAGCCTTGTGTGTATTGTCTATAGAAGCAACCAGTAAGATGTTAGCTCCTTGAGGGCAGGGATTGTTTTTAGGATTTAAAAAATTGTTGATATTTTTTTTTCTTTTACAGCACCATTGTTTCCAAATGTAAACATTTTCTTCCCCCACTTTAGGGGAGAGAGAAAAGAGGAAAGAAATTCAGCAAAACTAGCCAATATATTCATCTATTCTGGCAATAAATATAAACTTCTTCCCACAGAATTCTCCACCGTCATTTAAAATTTTTTTTAAAAGGAACAGAAGTACATTTTCTCAGTTTTTCTTTAGGGACAGCCTTGTTCATTATAATTGTAAAATATAAAATACTCAGTGTTGGTGGTTATTGTTCTCTTCATTTACATTATTATAGGCACAGTATAATACAAGGACTGTTTTTCGTTATGTCTTTATATCTCCACGCCTAGTATAGTGCCTTGTTTATATTGGGCTTTTAATCAATATTTCCTTAATGGAATAAAATGAATAATTAAAAAAATGTGGATCTAAAATATGTATCTCCATTGGAAAATTGCACAGCATATACAGTTCCCCTACCTCTTAATTTCCAATATTAGATTCTGATGGCTTTTGTTTTTTTCCCAACCAGTTTGATTTCTATGATGTTTTAAAATACAAAAATAATAGGTTCTCCCTTATAAGATTAGCCTGCACAGAATCATGTTATACCATTTATTTTCTGGCAACAAATCCCTAAAACAAAAATATTTTATGTTCTGTATATGATATCTGACATAAATGAATCTCCAGTTACAAAATTATTGTGCTCTAGAATGAGGAATTGTATAGAACATTTATTGAAAGGTTCTGTATTGAAAATACACAATTTTAAATGTGTGTATATACCTGTATGGATTATTTTATATATATATATATATATATATCTGTAGAGAGAGAGACACACACATATGGGAGGCAGGTATTCTTGTCATACATATATGCATATATTTTATATATGCTGATATATAATAGAAATAGAAGTTAGAAAAACTTTTAAAAATTCATAAACTGGATACATATTTAGGCAGTCTGCCTGAAATATGATAATTACCTGTGTTTCAAACTAACCATCCATCCCACATTTGTTTGTGTTGGGATTCCATTTACTACTCGTAACTGTTTTGTTTTTGCACAGGAAATGACAGGATCTAAAAACAGTCCCAAACATAACAATAAAAAACAATGCACACACATGAAATCCAAATATATGCATAGATTATGTTCCAAAGTATCATTTGTAAATTGATTGCTTAAAACTGAGAATGCATTTTTTTCATTTAAAAATACTGTTTTGGGGCGGCTAGGTGGTGCAGTGAATAGAACAATGGCCCTGGAGTCAGGAGGACCAGAGTTCAAATACGGCCTCAGACACTTAACACAAAATCTAGCCATGTGACCTTGGGCAAGTCACTTAACCCCAACTGCCCTCCAAAAAGCCAAAAAAAATACTGTTTTACCAAATTGTGAACTATAATCTATATAAAAGAAGCCTATTGTTAATAGTACAATACCTTATCACCACATGCAATGTTTTTAAATGACTAAAAGTACATATCTGGGATTACAGAGGAGGCAAATTATATTGCAATAGTTATCAAAATGTTAGAAAAACAATTTATGAACCCCAAGTTAAGACACACTGGATAAAACTGTAAATGATTTCATTAATGATGAAATTTTGGTGATTCTAGGGCTAGGAACATTGCTGATGAGACTAATTCTGAGACTGTGGAATAGATGGCCCATTTAGTAACTCCAGAACTGGGGGTAGGTATAGGGAAGGGTTAAGAAGAGTTGAAATGGGAATAGTCGTGATAACTTGAACTCTATTCCTTTCTTCCCTTCATCCTATCAGTCCTGTTTCTTATGCTCTCATTCTTAACCAGTCTTAGAATAAGGTAAGAAATAAGGGTGGGTGGTATAGAGGAAGGGGATGTCCCGACTAATAGAAAATGGTAAAGGAGAGGGGAGATAGAAGGAAATCCCAAGTACAGACAGTGGGGAGTGTAAGAGAGCTATTCTGTCCACTTCTTTGAAACAGCTATTAATGAAAATCTGTTTGCCAAAAAATTCATTTAAAAATGTGTTTAGATTATGCAAATTTGTAACAACTAATCCAGCAATTCCAAAGCAAATAGATCAATATGGGATGAAGAGTTCATGAATGATGACCCATGGTACCAAGAAACTCAGGCCCAAACAATCAAGAATTCCGTATTGTCCTCCCTCTCTCACTATTATGTGGGGTCTAGGAGAGGGCAAAAGAGTGAAAAGCCAGTTTATTGATCAGGACTCATTCTGCTGCAATTGCAGGAGGCACTGATTCTTTTACCATTTGCTCTAAATTCAAGATCTACCAGAATTTTATACCATGATAGATGCAAACTTGGAAAGAGTCTAGGTGGTCACAGAGTCCTACTCTCTCATTTTACAAATGAAGAAAATGAAGCAGAGAAAGCTTAAGTGATCTGCTCAGGCTAACACATCTAATGTTAGTTAGATGAACCTAACTATGAACCTAACACTGCCCTGATCCCAAGTCATTGTCTCCTCTTCTATATTATATTGTCTCCCACAAGAATAAACTTTCAAAGATTTCTTTTAAATATTATTGATAATTAAATGATTAGAAATGCTTTTCCGTAGAGATATAATAAGATAGCCCCTTAAATCACTGCTTTGTCATGGTAGTGAGTTTGCATAGCTCAATGAAACTATGAGCCATACCCTGAAGCGTTACCCAAGATGGACAGGTCATAATGAAGAGCTCTGAAAAAAAGATGATCCAGTGGAGAAGGAAATAGCAAACCACTCCAGTATCTTTACCAAAAAGATCCCATGGACAATACTAAAATGATACAAGAGATGACATTGAAAGATAAGCCCCTGAGGTCAATAAGTGTCCAATACGCTACTGGAGAAGAGTGGAGGACAGTACAAGTAACTCCAATACTAAGCTGCTGGGTCAAAGTTGAAAGGAAACTCAACTAAGGATATGCCTGGTGATGAAAGGAAGGTTTGATACTATAAAAGACAATATTGCATAGGAACCTGGAATAGAAGATCTATGAACCAAGGTAAGCTGGATGTGGTTGTGTGTGAGTTGAAAAGATTGAACATTGACATCTGGGGTGTTAAAATATAAAAGAATGGGTGAATTTAATTCTGGTGATCATTCTATATACTACATATATACTTAGAAGAAAGAAAGTAGGCCTCATAATCAATATAAGGGTGAGAAAAGCAGTACTGGGGTATAAATCTTAGAAGTGACAGAATGATATATGGATCCAAGGCAAACCATTCAACATGGTTTAGTTCATTTGGTGGTAATGCAAGTCTATGCTCCAACCAATGACACCAAAGAAGCTAAAGTTGATCCATTCTATGAACACCTAAAACATCTTCTAGAAATGACACCAAAAAAAGATGTCACATTCATCAAGGAGAATTGTAATACTAAAGCAGAAAATCAAAAGATAATTGGAATAACAGGCAAGTTTGGCCTTGGAATATAAAATAAAGCAGGGCAGAGACTAAAAGAGTTTTGTTAAGATAATTTGCTTGTCATAGAAAACATTCCTGTTCAATAACTCAAAAGGCTACTTTACACATGTATATCATCAAATGGTCTATTTAAATCAGACTGATTATTTACATATATTACACATATGTAAATATACATATTTACCCCTTATGAGTATAAAGTCGAGATGACAAATAAATTTAAGGGATTGAATCTGGTAGATAGAGTGCATGAGGAACTATGGACAAAGGAGTGTAATATTATACAGGAGGCAGCCACAAAAAAAAAACAATCAAAAGGAAAAGGAGAGCTGGAAAGCAAAACAGCTCTGATAGGACTTTGAAGTAGCTAGGGAAAGAAGGAAAGCAAAAATTAAAAGAGAAAAGGGAAGATTAACAATTGAATGTAGAATTCCAGAGAATAGCAAAGCAAGATGAAGTTTTCCTAAAATGATCAGTGCAAAGAAATAGAAGAAAAAACAGAATGGGGAAAGACAAGATATTCCTTCAAGAAAATTAGAGATATCAACAGTTTGTGCAAAAATGAGCAGGTTAAAAGACAAAATATGATAGAGACTTAAAAGAAGCAGAAAAGTTCAAAAGGAGGTAGAAAGACTATACAAAAGAATAGTACAAGAACGATATTAACATGATCAATAAACACCATGATGTCATTACTGATCTAGAGCCAGACATCCTGGAGAATGAAATCAGATGGGCCTTAGGAAGCATTGCTAACAATAAGGTTTGTGGAAGTGATGGAATTCCAGCTGAGCTATTCAAAATACTAAAAGGTGATTCTGTTAAAGTGCTACATTCAATATGCTAGCAAATTTGGAAAACTCAACAGTGACCACTGTTTTGGAAAAGATTAGTTTATGCCCCAATCCTAAAAAAGGGAAATGCAAAGGAATGTTCAAATTACTGAACAAATGCACTCATTTTATATGCCAGTAAGGTTATGCTTAAGATTCTGCAAACTAGGCTTCAGCAATGGGTGAATCAAGAAAAGTTGGCTTGAAGTTTAACATCAAAAAAGTAAGATCTTGGCAACTGGTTCCATCATTTCCTGGCAAATAGAGGGAGAAGAAATGGAAACAGCATCAGATTTTGTATTCTTGAGCTAAAAGATCATTGCAGATGGTGACTGCAGCCATGAAATGAAAAGATCCTTGCTCTTTGGAAGTAAAACTACGGCAAATCTGGACAGCATACTAAAAAGCAGAAATATTAACTTGGTGACAAAGATTCATAAGAGTCAAAGCTATGGTTTTTCCAGTAGCATTATTTTATGGCCATGAGAGTTGAACTGTAATGAAGGCCAAGTGCCACAGAATCAACATTTGGAATTGAAGTCCTGGAGAAGACTTTTGAGAGTTCCTTGGCCAGCAAGGAGATTGAATCAATCAATAATTGAAGAAATTAATTCATGATGTTCACTGGAAGATCAAATACTGAAGCTGAAGTTTAACTACTTTGGCCACATAATGAGAAGATGGGACTCATGGGGAAAGACCCTGATGATAGGAAAGATCACAGGCAAAAAGAAAAGAAGATGGCAGAAGATGAGGTGGATAGACAGTATCATAGAAGTAATGAACATGAACTTGGACAGACCATAAGAGATATTGGAGAATAAAAGACCCTGGCATGCTATGGCCCAAAGGGTAATGAAGAGTTAGACACAAGTGAATAACTGAACAACAACATAGTAAAATATCTGTCTTTGAGGGATTTTTTCTTAAACTTTGAAAAGAACAAGTGTTCTATTCCAGTAGTTGATCACAGGAACACTGTATTCAACTGCATTATACATTATGAAGGACAGTGATAAAATGAAGCATTTCCAGAGGACATGGACAAAGATGATGAAGAGACTTGAAACAGTATCATTTGATGACTGCTTAAAGGAACTGGGTGTTTTATTCTGGGTAAGAGTTAAAAATTAAGAGAGGCATGCTTTTTATCTTTAAACACCTAAGAAGCTTATGAGATTAAATTAAATAGAGATATTAAATCAGTTAAATTATATTCAACCACCATTCATTAGGTTGGAGCCCAATAGAAATAAGGTTCAAAAGACTATCTTCTTCATAAGATGAAGAGCATGGAATAATCCTGAAGAGTATAACAGAATGATTCTTCTTATAGTTCTTTAGTCTTTTTTCATTTCAACTCTAAAATTCTGATATTGTAGGGTGAGCATTTAAAAGTTCAATTCAGTAGACATTTATTAACTGCCTACTGTATGCTAGGCACTGTGCTAGGAAGTGGGAATACAAAATGAAGCAAAAGAGAAGCCCTGACCTCAGGTAGCTTAAAATTTGTATTCACAATGCATTTATGAGGTAAAAATCTTGAACCATGTTAGCTGTTGTCTCACCCTCTGCTATTTGTAAGTTGCACTCCATATTCATTGTTAGTTTTATGTTTATTACACATGTCCAATGACCCAACTATTTATATTAGTTTCCCAAGTACTCTGGTATGACTTACTTGATTTGTGAAATTGAAATAACCCCTTTTACCTCCTTCAACCTAAGGAAGGTATAAAAATGTAAAAGCTTTCAGTAGCTTAGCTGAGCATGGTACTCAATAGACCCTTTAAAATGATTTAAATAATCTCAAATAAAGTGGGAAACATGGAAAGACAATATTTTGAACATGAGGGAACTATGGTAACTTAATAATTAAAAAAAAATTTTCTCATGCCTCCATGAAGTCAAATTTTGATAAGTTCGGTTATGCTAACAGCTAAATCAACCCAAGTGTATATTAAATGACTATTATGTCAAGAATATTATCCTAGTTGCATTAGATTATATCTCTAGTGGGAGATATAAACTAAGACAGATGCTGGCCCTCGTGAAGCTGATATTCTAGTACTCATTCTAATTAAAATATAAAAACACATATCCAAAATCAAATAATACTTACTTTACATGATCTATTTTGCCAAACTCTCTTTCTCTTTACTTAACATATACATATAATGATCCTCTAGTAAAATTTAAAAGTACATTTTAAAGAGATATTATTTATCTCCCTATTATATTAAAGAATTTTAAATCCTTAACAATAATAAAAGTCTTAGAAAGAAAATTTAAGCAAACGATGAAAGATCCTGATAACAGGTACAAAAGAAATATAAGTGAATGTGTATGTATGCATGTATGTATATGTATAAATTAAGTGCTTATATGAAGATTACTTACGGTCTAAATTGACTATTGTAGGCGTAGTATCACCTTCACCTGTAAAGATAAATGAAATGTTTTTAAATTAATGATAAATTACTAGAAAAAGTCCTAAAATAAGTAGCTATGTAAAGGAAACAAAATACTTCAAGATGCTACAGATTGCTGTAATTACCTTTCTCTCCTCTCTCTCTCTCTGTCTCTCTCTCTGTCTTTCCCTCTCTCCCTCTCTCCCTCTCTCCCCCCGCCCCGTGTCTCTCCCTCTACCCCTCTGCTCCCTCCCTTCCCCTTCATCCCTTCATATATATATACACACACACATATACACTGAGATATTGTATATGTGTGTGTATATATATATACAAATACATATATGTAGCAGACAGTTATATTTGTCTATATATAATGCCTCCAAAGCTTAAGAATAAGGTAAAATTCTTCAAAGTAATTATAAACTTTCTACTGGAAGAAATTAGATTGCTTTGTATATTAATACTGGAAGATATATATATGCTTGTAAGATTTGGGTTTTTATGCCAGTTAGAGTGAATCGACAGCAGTTTCAGATACATTACTAATGAAATAACTGTTCATTTCTCTTGAAATGTCAAAAACTGCCTAATAATGGGAAATATATTATCTTGAATAGGACTTAGAGGAAAAATATAGACAACACTGAACTACTCTTTTCTACCTTTGTTTCAGTTAATATATAAATATATTATTATAGATAGATAAACTATTTTAATCTTCCTATTCATAATTTTTTCCTTTTAAAAAGAACTTTATTATTAAGATTGAATCTTAAACTAACAAAGGTACAGAACTAAAGGAAATGAACGTACAACAAATATGCATGTAACAAATTCCAGTGCTTCTGAATCTGAACTGCTAAAGTAGTAGTTATTTTGTTGTTGTGTGGAGATAGAGGGTTTCATTTCATGTTTCAAAGTTCATATTTTGAGGATAGAATGCTACAAAATGGCGAGAAGGTAAAGGTGGGGATATCTTTGGTAGCTCAGTGGTACATTAATTTCAATTTCAAAAGACAGTCCTTTTTACAAACCCCGTGCTGGGGGTTAAATGCAGCAAAAGAGACAGGCCAGGAAGATGCTTGGGATAAGGGATAATTAAGCTGTAATGAATGAGGCACAAGGCATTTCCTGGAGCTAAATGACTAACTGTTCAGAATTAATGGCCTATAGTGCAGTAAGGCACAATTAACAGTAGCTGGCTGTTAATCCCTGAAATTGCCTTGAACTCAAATTAGCAAAGGGTTCAGGGTGTGTGTGTGTGTGTGTGTGTGTGTGTGTGTGTGTGTGTGTGTGTGTGTGTGTGTGTGTGAGTGATAGGGGGCATAAGAATTTCTTATTCAGGGATGCAAATTTTACATTTATTCTAAGGTATTTGTAGGCAATTAGTTCTTATAAAGGACTTATTCTCTAACATTTAATTTGGAAACAGAGGAAAGATTGGTAAGAGGGTACTGAATTTCCTCATTCTTCTTCCCTCTCCCCCATCCAGTTTTCCTTTAGCTTATTTTGAGGTGGGTTTTGTCTTTGAATCAGCTGCTAACAGCTTATTAGTTGGTATGGATAGGAGGTCTACAAATTGGGAGAGGTGCAGGCTAGGGAAATTAAAACATCAAGGTTATTGGTTTCTCCACCCAAGTCAATTACTTGCAATTTTTAAAACGAATAGCTTTGTGCTCCCTTGGTTGTCTTGATGTGAAACACTTCAAGACAACAAAATGCTACAGCTAGCATCTTATGGAGAAGGTATAACTTGCAAGGCCTGTGGTTCATTATTGGGGTTGCAAAAAAAAAAATTCACAATGTGGAAAGAAGCCTTCGTTGATTTAACACTTTCATTTGATAAACGCTAATAAACAAGATACTTTTTTCTTCTTGCTCTTTTTCTCTTGAAAAGAGAACTTTTGTGTTATTAAGGGTTAGGCTGTTTTTCTTAAAAGTACTGCAAAAATATATAAAGAATAAAGTCTTTCTTAATAATGAAGATATTACATATGCCAGTTTCCAAAATGTCAAAGCAAAATCTAAGCTACTAATTCAGACATCTGAATACTTTTTTAAAATGACCCTCTAATATTAATTGATATTAGAATAAAGCTTAGCACTAAGTAATATGATTCTACATATCTGATTTCTCTTTTTTTTTTGGAGGGCAGTTGGGGTTAAGTGACCTGCCCAAGGTCACACGGCTAGTTTTTTTGTGTTAAGTGTCTGAGGCTGGATTTGAACTCATGTACTCCTGACTCCAGGGCCGGTGCTCTATTCACTGTGCCACCTAGCCGCCCCTGATTTCTCTTTTTTGATGGTAGTTTCAAAGTTGCATATAATATTATTTTGGAGGATGTTTAGAATATAAAAGTCAAAAGGTTGTTGTCATATTACAGTACAAATTATGAAATTAATTATATATTCTCAGCTCCTTGTGAAGCCATGCAGAGTCATCTTCACACTAGACATTTCTGTCCTGTCATTTCTAACCCTCCCTTTTCCCACCTTGCTTCTGTTCCATTCCCTAAACCAGAAACATAGAGACCATGTGGGGAAGGAGGAAAGTCACTGAGTTCTTAACTTGCTGAAATCATGAAACCTCATCTTCATGCTAGCCAATGTCATGCTAGCACTCTGTCATCTAAGCATATGCTGATAAATGTTTAAGAACTGGCTATCCAAGTACACACATGTTCTCTCTCTTTATCTCTCTCTCTCTCTCTCTCTCTCTCTCTCTCTCTCTCTCTCTCTCTCCCTCCCTCCCTCCCTCCCTCCCTCCCTCCCTTACTCTCTCTCTCTCTCTCTTTCTGTCTCTCTCTCTCACACACACACATACATGTACACATACATATAGGCATATGTCAATATGTGCACATGTATATTTAATCTACATTGTTTACAATTTCTCCATCATTTTATTAAGATTAGACAATAAACAAAACAATAAATCAAACCTTTATCTGTAACTTTTGCCAATTTCTAAAATATACTCACACTGAAAAAGATACAATTGTCTCTGGAGCAAGAAATGGTTCTAGAGCATGCTTCAACATACCCCTTTGAACTATAGCCACACCATCCCTACCCTGTTTTCCACCTTTTGCTGGAGAACTGTAATGAAATCGTCAAAACCATCATCCTTGGTAACTTTTGTTATTTAATTGAAGTACCATTCTTCTCATTGTTTTGGTGATTTCTGAGACTGTAACTCACTTTCTTGGCTATCACTGGTTCATCGGAATGGATATTTCTGTAAGTAATGGAACTAACTCAAATTTGTGTTTATATTCCCAGAAGTATGCATAGTGCTTGGAACATAATGATTAATAGATGCTTTTAATTCATTTGTTGATTCATTCATTCACTGCAGTCTAATAAATAATTTAATTGCATTGAAGCATTTGAAATTTATATATACCAAGTAATAACTTCTTCTGCATTTTGAGAAAAAAATAAATAAATGTGATAATGGATTTGAATAAAGATTTATATTTATGATCTAATCTGAAAATAAATGTACAAGTGTCATAAAATAATTCTTTACTTTTTAAGGTAATATAGCAAGGAATACTAGGTATGGAACCTCCACACCTAAGGATTTGCAAGTACCTGCCTCTAAGACCCCAATTAGTCAAGGAATTTGTTTCACTTAACTTATCTGTAAAGTGAGGGGGCTATGCTAAAATACATTGAACATCACTTTGAACTCTGAAACTTTAATCCCATGATAAACATTCTTAAAAAACAAATCCCTCCAAATTTCCATAATGATATGAGTAATTGCTAGGTGAAAATATTTAGAATAGCAAATCGTAAATTTAGTTCTGGTCAGCTTTGGAAGTATTTGATTTATAATTCTTGATTTTGTGGAAATCTAACTGATTTTAGGGATTTGTATTTTTGTAATGGTGGAATATTGGTAGAAAAACAATAGTAACTTTGGTTTGGGACCAGAGAGTAACAGAAATGGTAGGAACCAGTTTCTCTGTCAATTAGTCAGCAAGGTTTTGAATTTGTTTGTTTTGGGTGCTAGGGGTACAATACAAAATGTAAAATAGGCCCTACTCTCAAAAGATTTTACATTCTGTATACAGAATAAATTTGCAGAGAACAAATAAAAGAGATGGAGGGAAGGCAATAGCAGTAGAGGGGAGAAGGGCTCAAAATGCTTCACATAGGAGCTAATGCTTGAGGCACAAACTGAAGGGAGAGAGGGACCCTACAAAGCAGAGATGGTTCCAAAGTGCATTCAAGGCACAGAGAATTGCCAGTGCCAAGGTATGTGGATGGGAAGTGGAGGATCCATGTGTGAAAAACAGAAAAAAGCCAAACAGAGAGTTTGTCTTAATTGTAGAGTGTAGGAAGAGGAGTAATGTCTAGTGAGCCTAGGAAAAAAAAAAGTTTGAGGCTAGCTTGTGAAGTGATTTGAAATCCCAAAAGATAAATGTATATTTTATCCCAGAGGCAAAAATGTTTTGTGTGTGTGTGTGTGTGTGTGTGTTTAGCAAAAGAGTTTCATGGTCAGATTCATACTTAATGTAATTCAGTTTAATAGCTTTGTGGCAAGTGTGTGAGAAAAGGAGAAACTTGAAGCAGAGTTGGATAATTGAAGCAGATCCCCTTGAAGCAGAGGGGACAATTAGGAAGCTGAAATAGTCTAAAACAAGAAGTGATAAGAGCATGAACTAAGGTGGTGGCTCTGTGAGTAGGGAAAATGGGTCAGATGTAAGAAGTGATTTAGAGGTAGAAATGGTGAGATTTGTCAACCAATCTTCATTGCGATGACTGTGAGGGTACCTCAATACTGCATGTTTTGTTCATTCATCTGGCCATTGACATTCACATACACATATATATATTTTAGTTTGGTAGAAGATTTCTTTAAGCTGTTGCTTGTAAACTGATGTGAAACTTCTGGGCTGCTATGATGAATAAAATTCTATATACAGTGCTATATAAATTATTCTTACTTCTCTACCTTTTGCAGTCTGCCTTCTGACCTCATTACTCAGTTGAAATCGTTCTCTCTAATGTTACCAGTGATCCATTAATTGTCATATTGGATGGGTTTTTCTCATGTATAATCTCATTTTAACCTCACATGTTAAATCTGGGAGTTGGGTGTTGTTATTATTTCCATTTTAAAGTCAAGAAAACTGAAGGATGCAGAGACATTTTTTTGAGACAAGATTCAAACCCAGGTCTTTCCCTGAGTCCCATTACAGCACTTCAGACAATATGCTACTTGGCTTCTTTTGCTATGAACAAATCGGCTAAAAGAAAAGTTTCTTAATTCACTGCAGCCAGACGGAGGTAGTGCCAAGTAAAGCAGATTTGGTGTTACTGGACTGAGAGCCAGCCTCAGAACCCAGAAAACATGGGCCCTAGACCTGCATCTGACATACATTCTGGCAGTGTTACCCTGTGTACATAGTCATTTAATCTATCTTTGCTCCAGGTGCCTCTCTAAGATTGTATGTTGCAAAAACAGTACTGATTTGCACTACCAAAAAGCTGCCTCTTTTGTTAATTCCCCATAACAACAAAATCACCAGTCTAGTCCCCATCCTCTATCCAGACAGAGCAGGTACAAAGTATGGGCAAAGTGGAGAACTGCCCAGGTAAAACAAGCAAGAAAAAAATAATAAAAGATACTTAAATATTTCTTTTATAGGTGAAGATTTTTTTCCTATCTAGAAAAAAATCAATTTTCCATGACATGTACAGGTTTTATTTTATGATGTCCTGTTGCATGTTTTACAGTGAAGGGTGTACAAAATCCTCCAGGGGATAAAGGAATGATGAGGAACATACCATACTGATGAGGAAATAAAGGCAAAAAGGGTTAAGTGACTTGCCCAGAGTTACACAGTTAGTGTCTGAGGCCAGATTTGAACTCAAGTCTTCCTGACTCTAAGTATGGCGCTCTATCCACTGTTGATACCTAGCTGCCCTGTGTTATTATAGACATCATATAGTCATAATATTCAGACCACATAAGGAAGAAGATAAGAAGAAATGGAATAAGGACAGAGAGATGGAGGGAAATATATCAGAAGGAAAGAAACACAAAAGAAAAAGATGAAAATAAGTTCTGGTTTTAAATTGATATATTTCATTAAAAAATCATATCTTTTTATTGATACTGACATATGGAATTTTGATTCTTTTTGCAGATACCAGATACTCTGTTCAATAACAATTGATTCCTGAGGGTGTAATTTATAGATTATATGCTACTAAAAATGGATTATCAGATACACTAGTAATTTTTTTTTTGCTTTTTTTTTTTGGAGGGCAGTTGGGGTTAAGGGACTTGCCCAAGGTCACATGGCTAGTTTTTTTGTGTTACGTGTCTGAGGCCGGATTTGAACTCAGATACTCCTGACTCCAGGGCTGGTGCTCTACTCACTGCGCCACCTAGCCGCCCCTACTCTAGTAATTTTAATTTTTTTTAGCATTTAGAAATATGTCTTTTGAAACACTGCCCACAAACCTGAAGCTTACGAGGTTGATCTGTTTTCTTGTTTGTCAGTTATTTAAAGCTTCTTTTCTTTTTAAGTTGCAAGGTTATAAAATGTAGAACATTTTGTTTTGCTGAGTTATTTAAATTGCATCTGGTCTTTCTTTGATTCCCCAGCACTTAGCACAGAGCCCAGCAAATAGTAGGCTCTCTAAAAATGATTCTTGACTATACTACCATGTTCTATGAACTGATCCAATGTGAATAACTTTTCAACAATGCAGGTTGCAACCTATCCATAGTTTCCTGTCCTGTAAGATTTTCCACAGTATCATTAAAATTCCTTGGGACAGGAAAATGACAATGCATTAATGAAAGCTATCCCAGTAAAATCCAAGCTCTGGAAAGTTATGTTGTTGTTGTTCAGTTGTTTCAGTCATGTCCAACTCTTCATGATGCATTTTAAATAACCCAACAAAACAAAATGTTCTACATTTCACAACCTTGTGATTAAAAAAGAAAGGAAGCTTAAATAGACAAATGAAAAACAGACCAAGCTCATAAGCTTCAGGTTTGTGGGCTGTGTTTCAAAAGATATGTTTCTAAATTCTTAAGAAAATTAAAATGACTAGTGAATCTGATAACACATTCTTAGTCATGTATCTTCTATAATTTAAGTGATTTGCCTGAAGGTCACAGAGCTAGTAAGTGTCTGAGATCAGATTTCAATTCAGAAAGATTCATCTTCCTGACTCTAGTCCCAGCACTCTATCCATTGCAATGCCTTGGAAAGTTCTACCATATTGGAAAGTTTTCAGGTATGTACCTAGCAAGAGATTATTTTCCAAGGATCAACATAGTTAATCCCATGGAAATTAATGAACAAGAAGACTCCAAAATGGCTCCCAATCCTATACAATCCCCCCACTGCAACACAGTGGTAGAGTAATGGAACAGGGGCAGAGTGTGAGACAAATTACACCTATAAATATTACTACAATGGGCACAGTATAGTTAAAATATTTCAGCTGAAAAACATTAGAAACAAGCATACTTACAGCGAGAGATTGGGCAGTAATCCCAAGGAACTAGTGGATTGCCTGTGTAACACCAGGGCCCATGGGCATCATCATCAGGATTACGGCAGTAATTCTTATTCAGTTTACTAGCATCTGGTTCCCAGAAAGTATGCCTGCATAAAAACATGTCACAAACATCATAAGCTGTTCACCCCAAGAAAAAAATTTACCAAGAAGACAGCTACTTTGAAGATAGTTTGCATTATAGATCTTAAACTTTCACCACTTATATGAAAGTGTATGTACATTTCAACAAATCCTTTCTTTAGAAATTTCCAACTTAAATTAGAGATATGAAGAATTCAGAAACTTTAATTTTATACTACTGAAGTCCTTTCCTCTTCAACTGAAATATTTCAGAGATATAAGAAATATAGGGTATATATACAACTTTTTGTTTGTTTGTTTTGCTGTCTACTCCATAACTGCTCTTCTGAAGTCAAGAGAAGGAGGGAATAAAGGCATCCAAAATGCACAAGACTTGAAAGGCAAGGGGAAGAAGTATTTTATATTTAAATCCATATATAAATGTATGTTTGTTTATATCTGTGCAAATGGTTGTAGATTTTGCATCTATCCAGTTATCCAAAGAATATGAGCTTAAGTAATAATGGAAACTGAGATCCAGCCCTAGGGAAATCAAATTATAAAAAGTAAATTATATAATAGAAATGGAAAGCATAATCATCACACTAATATTTAATTACTTCATAGTTCTTCATATTCATGAAGTAAAATATTATTGAGAAGTACGGAAAGACCTATTACAAATATTACTTAAGTAAGGTTTTTATATATGTGTTTTTACTAGACATACTCCTACTAGCGGATTCAAAGAGTTTAAGGCCGTTATTGAGAAAGTAATTTGATATATAAGATCTCTAATAGCTTGCCTATTCAAGTATTCTTTCTCTCCTAAATTTTAATCCTCTTCTTATTCACTGCCTCCTCCCCTGCTGTGTATAAACATGCCCATTATCTTCCCTGTTCTTAAGACTATCACTGAATCCTACCAACCCCTGAGTGTATCATGTAAATCTACCTTTTTCCAAATACCTAAAAAAAAAAAGAGACAGTCTGCCAACATTGTCCACATTTTATGACCTTCCCCTTCTCAATTCCACTAAAATTTCTCTTCAGGGTTATCAATGAAGGAAGGAAAGAAGGATCAAATGTCTAGAGTTAATAATAATTTTAAAAAACAACTAGAAGTTATCCTCAACTCTTTCCTTTTGTACTGGTCCTCTTATATCCAATCAGTGTCTGAATGCTGTAAATTTTAACTCCAAAACATCCCATCTGCAATGATAATGGGAATTTTAAGACCTTCTCTACTTTGAAGATAAACTCTGCCCCCTAATGGACTGAATGTAGTCATGGTGGTGGGAGGAGTTTGCCGAAGGGTAGAGAAGAGCCCACAGAGCCAGAAAGATGGTGGGAGAGTGAAGATGCTCAGGCAAGGAGTTAGTCAGGTTTTTGAGTAAATATTGATCTTATATTGGTTTGTGGGAAGACTAAAATATACTGTGTCTCTCTGTGCTGTTATAGTTTGCCAACTTCTTTGCTACTATGATGGAATGGGCTTACTGGTTTTGGGATTTGGTTTTCTGGTGTTTGAATAAATGTTTTGCTTCTGTCTTCTATGTGGAGAGTCTGCTGTATTTTGTGATTGTACACCATGAGGGAATACTTATAGTCACATTGGTGTATTTATACTGATCATGGGCACTATAAATATTGCCCTAGAACTACACCATCTTCATCTACACCTCTTTACTTATGTGCCATACATGTGTCAATCCATCTCATCTAGACTACCGAAATAGCCTCGTCAGGTATCTTCTTACCAGCCTCTCCCTTCTCAAATCCATTTTCATCATAGCTGCCAAACTAATATTTCTAAAGTCAGTTAGGAAAACATTCATTAATTATGTATTTATGTGCTAAGTGCTAGGAATACAATGAAAGGCAAAAACACTTCTCTGCTCTCAAGGAGCACTCATCCTAATGGAAGATACAATGTTTTTTTTTCAAAAATTGCACATATAAAGATATACATAGTGCAAATGAAAAATAATCTCAAAAGAAAGGCACTAGTAATGAAGTCAGGAAAGATGAGAGAGAAAGGGCCTCAGGAAGAAGGCAATATTTGAGTCTTGAAGGGAGTAGAGGTGAGAAAGGAGAACATTCCAGGCATAGGAGACAACTAGTGAAAAGGCCCATAATGACCATGTCTCTCCCCTGCTCTAAGAGTTTTAATGATTCCCTGTTGTCTTTAGGGTCAGGCAGCTAGAAGATGAAGTGGATAGTATGCTGGGCCTCAAGTCAGGAAAACTCATCTTACTGAGCTGAAATCTGACCTCAGATACTTAGTAACTGTATGACCCAGGACAAGTCACTTCACTCTGCCTCAGTTTCCTCATCTGTAAAACGAACTGGAGAAGGAAATGTCAAAACATTCTAGTATCTTTGCCAAGAAAACCCCAAATGGAGTCACAAGTAGTCAAACACAACTGAACAACAATAAAAAATTGCCTTTAGAATAAAATATAAATAGGGTGGCTAGGTGGTGCAGTGAATAGAGCATCAGTCCTGGAGTCAGGAAGACCTGAGTTCAAATCTGACCTCAGACACTTACCACTTACTAGCCATGTGACCTTGGGCAAGTCACATAACCCCAATTGCCCTGCAATTTCCCCCTTCAAAAAGAAAAAAAAAGAATAAAATATAAAATTCCTTTGTTTTGCCTTTCAAGTTTTATACAGCCTGGCTTTAACCTCTATTTCCAGACTAAATTCACATCAATCAGCCTAATTTACTCTACATTCCAGACAAATTGTTTTAGTTGCTGCTCTTTAACATTACATTCTCCTATCTTCATTCCTGTGTACAAACTTGTCTATGCCTGGAATTCTTTCCCTTCTCAGTTCCATCTCTTGGAATGTCTGACTTTATCAAAGACTGACCTAAAGTGCCAGTTCTTACATAAGACCTTTCCTGATTCCTTCCAGTTGTTAGCACTTTTCCATTCCCTCCTCCACTCTAGAATGTAAACCATCTAAAGGCAGTCTCTCTTTTCATTTTTGTCCTTTTATCCCCAGTGTCTAGAACACTACCTGACATGTGAATGGTACTGAATGATGTCTCCTAATTTGAATGGAAAAGACCATACATTCTCCCTTCTGATGTTCATATTCCATAATAGTCTTATGTACAGTCTCTGTCCTCACCCAGGGACGCCATTTGCTAATTTTCTTGACACTGGGAAGATGTCAATCATATATGTCGTATGTAGCAGAGCTGACATCCAAACCTAGCTCCTCTGACTCCAAACCTCCAAACACAACTCTCTTCACTCAAGCACACTGCCTCTGCATTTATGCTTTTTAGAGTATAAGAATTTCAGGGCGGCTAGGTGGCGCAGTGAATAGAGCACCAGCCCTGGAGTCAGGAGGACCTGAGTTCAAAGCCGGCCTCAGACACTTAACACACACACACACACACACACACACACACACACACACACAAACTAGCCATGTGACCTTGGGCAAGACACTTAACCCCAAGTGCCCTCCAAAAAAAAAAAAAGAATTTCAGAGTACAGAATCACACACACACACTACATATATATATATATATATGTAGTGTTATATATATATGTAGTGTGTGTGTGTGTGTTTGTCCTATTACCACATGTTGTTTACTCCATAAATAAAATTCACTCACCGGTGTAAGTCTTCCATATTCTTGTCCCACATGGAACAAGTCATCCCAGATCTTGTTTTGGATAAATTTCCCATATAATTCTTGCCATTTCCACGATAACAGTCTAATTTTTTTTAAATGAGATAAAAGTATAAGGAGAATAATCATTGAAGAAATTTATGGCAGGATGTAAGGAAAAAATATTCCTTTAAAAGTACTCAACTGAAATCAATAACATGCAGTAAAAAAAAAAAACTACTTACAAATAAACTGTTTGCAATATATATGACTGAGAACACAAAATTCTTACTCAAAGCCCAAGTCCTTCAACCCAGAACAATTATATGTTGATTTTTTTTAAAGCTAAATTGAGGAACTAAACAAGTTTACTGATTTCCCATATTAAAAATAAGTAAATATGAATTTAAGAATCATTGCAGCAATAAAAAGTAAAAGTTTCTAGCATGATTTTTTTTTCAAATGTCATCATTTTAAGAATTAGAAAAGCCTGCAGTAGAAAGAGCACTAGATAAGCAATCCACATATCAGGGCTATAGTTGTCTGTGCCATTAGATCTTTGGGCAAACTTGGGCAGGCCACTGTGTTTCTCTGTGTCTTAGTTCCTACATCTCTAAAAGTTGCAGATTGGTTTAAGCCATGGATTCCTACTCAACCTCTGTGTGTGTGTGTGTGTGTGTGTATGTGTGTGTGATGGACCACTTTGGTTCTCTTGCTTTACTCATGCACTCTTCAGATGAATGTTTTTAAGGGAAAAAACACCATAATTGAAGGAAATGGTAATATTTAGTTAGTAGTGAAAAGAAGGATTATAGTGTGTGTGTGTGTGATGTTTATTTATTTCCTATACATGTTTACAGACACACACACCCTTCATCCCCAAAAAATTCATTTCATGTAGTTGGGGTCAGGGGTGGACATCAGGTTAAGAACCTCTGATCTATTATATCTTTAATATCCCTTTCAGTGCTAACAGTTCTAAGGCACTCTTTTTTTTTTTTTTTTTTTGCTTTTTGGAAGGCAATTGCAGTTAAGTGACTTGCCCAAAGTCACACAGCTAGTTAGTGCCTGAGGCCAAAGTTGAACTCAGATCCTTCTGACTCCAGGGCGGGTGCTCTACTCACTAGCAGAACCTAGCTGCCCTTGTTCTAAGGCATTCTAAAGCATTTTTCTAACATTTCTAACATTTTCTAACATTTTTCTAACTCATTTGTCAGATGAGTGGCATGCTTAATTTCAATATTTGTCTGAGTGTTTAGTTAACTTTTTAATATGTACATATTCCCAACTAGATTCTAAGCCCCTTGCATGTAGGGAATATGTCTTCAATAGCCTTTTTATCTCACACTTTACCTATTATAGTAATTTACACTAACTAGTTGCTTAATGCAGATTGGCTGATTATTTGCTTAATAATAACAGCTTACATTTATGTAATACCTACTTTGTAACAGTCACAGTGTGAAGTACTTCACAGATAGCTCATTTCATCCTCAAAACAACCTTGGTAGGTAGGTACATTTATACCCATTTTACCAATGAGGAAACTAAAACAAATGTTAAGTGAGCTGCCCAGGGTCACACAGTATCTGAGACCAGATTTGAACTCAGGTCTAGGAAGATGTGAGACTAAACACTCTATCCACTGAGCTACCCTAAATATATTCTTTATCTTTTATTTATTTATTTGTGTACTTATCGATGTATCCACCCTGCCATCCTTTGTAGAATGAAGGTAAGGACTGTTCATTTTGTTTCTATTTCCAACATCTAGCACTGTAGAAGGTGCTTAATAAATATTTGTTGAATATATTTTTCTACACATTCACCTCTGTCTTTAATATACTTTTCTGCTTTTCTTACAGCCTTTCTTAGGTAATTAATTTGTAAAAAACCAAGAATCTTATAGGTGTCAATCTCTTTGTGCCAGGTCTCACAGTCCACACATTATGCTTAGTTAGACATTCAATATAAGAAAAAATAATAATAAGACTGTTTTAAGGAACTGGGTTCCATTTAACTGGTTTAATTGGAATTTTTTTCATATTTTTTAAAATATTTCTTAAATATATTATTAAAATTAACTGAATATATTAAAAAGATGATCTTAAAGTACTTTACAGTCATTTTAAAATGAACTGTCATAACTATCATTCCAGAATCAGAAACTATGAAATTGTTCTCTGCTAACATTAGGAAGTATTATGATAAAAAATGAGGGAGGTCAACTTTTTTATTATAACTGATATAATTTAAATGCATTTTGATGATAATTAGGTATTCATTTATAAGATGTAAGCATTTCTAAACTTTGTATATAGGTCCAAAGGTTTTCTTTCTCCTCTTTTTTTTCCCTAAAGAGGACTGCATAAGAACGCTTAATGTGTGAACTTGACTCACTGATAGTTATTCATGTAGCTTTTTGTGAAAATTCCCCATCAATGTGACAGAAACTTGGAAAATAAGTGCTTTTTTCCTACCAGAAAACTGTTTTGCTACTGTTGAAACAATTCCTGAGCCAAAAATAAATGTTTTGTGCAGATCTTATTTGGGGATATCCCAAATAATTCAAAAATAATGAATTTCAATATTGAGTCAAAATCTTTTGTATGATGCAATATACTTCTTTATATTTTAATAAAATGTCAATCCTAATTATGATAAAGAGGATATAATGTATCTCTCTAGCATATCCATACATATCTTAACCTCCAAATCTATTTCCTTCCCCGACTTCTTCCTAGAGTTCTAATCAGTTATTCAATTAATCAATCGAGCATCTCGTAAATACTTACTAGGTACCAAGCCCTGGGGATACAAAGCAAAAGCAAAAATCAAAGAAGTCTGATAAAATTAGGCCATATGAAATGAGTGCTGATGGAAAATAACTCATATTTACAATTTCCTGTTGAACACTTTCACCTGAAATGTTCTGTTGGCGCATTCAAACTCATCATGCCTCAAAGTGAAACTCATTTTCACCTCCCTCTCAAAACTGCCCTTCCTTCTAAGGAATATCTACCACAATCCTCCCAGTCTCTCAGTTTCTCCAGCTCCTAACTTCTGAATCACCTTTTGCTTTTCTTTCTCCCTTAACCCATCCTTTCTATCAACTATGCTGGTTCAGGTCCTCCTCCTTGCTCACCTAGATTATTACAACAGCTTTCCAATCTCTCTTGTTCCTATCCTATCTCCTCTCCAGTTCATCTCTACATGAGTAATCAATCGTTCATGTGCATTTCTGTTATCATTTTAGAGCTGCTAAAAACCTTTCAGTAACTACTTATTGTCTGTCAAAGAAAGTTTATACTCCCTTTTCTGGTTTTTCACCATTTCAATCGAATATTTTATCTAACTCTGCCTCTTCACTGCCTTTCAAGTATTTTTCATTCTGGCTGAAAGCATTCTCTCCATCTCCTTTTCTACTCTTGATTCTTCTATTCTAAGACCTTGCTCATATTACTGTTCATGCATAACTGAGACTCTTTCTCTAATCCCAGACTTCTGTCTCTATTATAGTCCTTTCCTTCTTCAATATCCAGTTTAGAATCCAAGTCTTTCTAGAAGCCTTCCCTATCCTTCAAGTGAAAGTGAGTACTGCCTCAGCAGATCACTTACAGCATTTTCCATGTCTCTTATTAGCTCTCATCACATTCTCTCATCTAGCTATGTATTCATCAGCATTAGGTCTTATGCCCATCTCATTACACTGTAAACTCCGTGAGAGCAGTGACATTCATCTCTTTATATGCCTAGTTCCTAACACAGTGCTAGGCTTAACAGTAAAGGCTTAATCAGTGTTGGTCAAATGGACTTGAATATACTACCTATGTATGTGTCTTAAAGCAATTTAATACAAATCTAAGGCTCATACAGAAATAATACTAATTTCACCCTAACTACTAGTCCCTCTTTCAAAAGAAATCTATGTGAATAAAACAGGTAAGTAGAAAACACAGATGTTTTCTGTTTGTGTGTATACATACACACACACACACACACATACACACACACACACACACATACTATAGAAAGAGGCTCTCAAACTTGTTTGACCTAATAGCCCCTTTAAAAAAAATTACTCACTGCCCCCTGGAAATCAATTTTCTTTAATACTTTAATATTTTTTTCAAATTTGTGTCATTTCAAAAATAATTTTTAAATGATGCACCTTAAATTTAATAATTTATTATAAATTTGTGGGTGTTTTCCTGCATTGAAATTTTAACAGTGCAATACTGTGTCATGTAACCATATAGTATCATATTGTAAACAAGTCAATATATGCACATGTTCCTGCCAAAGCATGCTAGACTTACTGACAATGTTAGACACACGCCTGCCAATTCTTGCTTGTTAAGACCTGTTGGTGGATTTGACCATTGATTGGTTGTAACTTTCATTTTGTTTGTTTATTTGGAAAATAATGTAATCACCACAACTTTAACTGTTACACAACAGATGAAACATGTATGAATTTTTTTTTCAAAATTCTCTTATCTTTTCTTCTTTCTTTATGCTTCTCCTACCCCATTATTTCTATTAATGCCCCACAACTCCACCTAAGGCTACTACCATCCCCTACTTCCCCCCAGAGGGTGGTATCACCCATTTTGGGAACCCCTGAATGTAGATAGATAGGAATGAGGACTGCACCTGTGAATTCATTGGTATAAAGAAGTCCCTAGAGGGGAGGAACGCCTCTACTAAAGTATACTGGTATTTTCTTTGTAATTATAGTCTTAGAGAGTGGCCTAAAATATTAAGAGGCTTGCCTAAGATCATAGTACCATTATGTGTCAAGGATAGAACTTGAAACTAGAATCTTCCTGGCTGCTAAACAATCTCTCTATATACCATATCATGCTCTAGATAAACAGATGGACAGTTACAGATAAATAGATATGAGACAGACCAATATAAAATATAGATAAACATGTACATACTATTTTGTATAGATATACTGAAGCACCTGTCATCAATCCTGTCCTCAATTTATTCATTCTTACCTAATTTAGTTATGTACAAAATGTATAATGATCCTGTACCTTGTTGACTTGAAACATCACATTTTGGAATCTGGGAACAATAGCCAATTCGAATGTTTGGATCTGTTGTAAAACACCAGGGTGATTCAGCCCCATCTGGATTTCGACAGTAATTTTCTCTTAAGTCTCTATGAAAAAATAATCATGTCACTGTAAATTGGTAGTTTCGTGTTCATGAAGTCAATACTATAATACTTCTAAAAATACAGAATGGATGGAATGGATAAATGGAATCCAATGTCTAAGGAATTCCTGATATATCATTTACAGCATTTTTAAAGACAAGTGCAATTTTGTGTCAAATACATCTTTATTTACTTTATGTAAAGCTGAGAAGGGCCATAGTTAATGGTGATAATGGTTTTGATGGGTAAAGCATGTTATTCCTTTAAACATGTTTTAAGAAGCACTACAATAAAAGAGAATTGAATAGTCTGTAAGTACTTTTGAGATTATGAAAGTTTTAAAACAGGGATCTAAATATAACTCAAAATTTTAACAAATATACAATAGCGCTTATATAATTCTGCCCTTTCAACCAGTACATTTTCACAAACTGCCTCCCATACCTAGAAGACACTCTTTCATATCTATATCAATAGCCTTACCTTCCTTTAAGGCCCAGTTCATGTGTCACCTCTTCCATGAAGTCTTTCTGATTCTTTCAACTAGAAGTAATTCTTTCTTTTTGTAACCCCATGTATCTTTGTTGACTTTTTTCTATACATTTATCACTGTTTAATTTGTATTAAAATTTTTGTGTCTGTCTTAACCTCCCATTAGATTATAAGCTCCTTGAAGGCAGGTGTTGTCTTTTGTTCTATTTCTATTTCCATTGCCTTTTGTATACTTAAATTTTGATGGATCTAGAAGAAATTGAATATTTTCTATATCATTTCATAAAAGCTCTGCATAGGATCTGCACAAAAAGCTGGATAACTTCCATATTTTGTTAATATTAATGAAAGCCAGTATAGCACTTGTACTGTCCACCTTTTGACTGCAACTCTCACTTTATGGTTGAGCTACTACCTTTTCTGGTCGTGAATTTCCTTGTTGACATTTTTATAACACATATACCATATACAAACCATTGTTGGCAGTATGCCTGCTTATGTGTACCAGGTATTTCTACATTACTCTTTGTAATTCATACAATTTTGATTCTTCTGAGATGATGGTTTTCTATAATTTGTAGAAATAAAGGCATTCTTAGTCTGATAAGGATTGAATTAGATCACCTTGATGTTCCCTTTCAGTATTTATATACTGTGATATTGGTGTTTAGAGGCAGGTAAGTGGTACAATGGATAGAACAGTGTAGACGTAGGATAAGAAAGACCTGAGTTCAAATATGGCCTTAGATACATATTAGCTGTGTGACCATCAGCACTCAGTCTCCTTCTGCCTAAGTTTCCTCAACTCTAAAATGTGAATCATAATAGCACCTACCTTTAGCAGGGTTGTTTTGAGAATCATATGACATCATATATGTTAATTTATGCCCTTCCCATATTACTTGTCACATAGTAGATGTTTGAAAATGCTTATTCCCATTACTACTACTAAACAATGAATTTTGACAGTAAAGAGGAGCTTGGCATCATCAAAAATGCATTATAGTTTCTGAAATGTCATCCAGTACCCTCTTTTCTGCCTCTTCAATTCTGGAACTAATTCTAGATTGCCTTCAAGTTACACACCTTTACACATTTACTTATGCATGTCATAAGCTGAATGATATTTTCATATAGTTTGGGTTTTATCTTCCAGTATAGAAGTGACTGTGTATTTTAAATAGTATTTAAGTGACTGTGGAACTCATTTATGAGAACCTTGAGTGTTTCAGAGCTCTAAGGAATCAATGAAAGATTGTGTGTGTTCAGGAGCATCTAGAGAACCTCATAATTAATAGGGAATACATGTTATATCTGGGCTCTGTGTACAGACTCCTCCATGACTGGCAGATAGATGCCTTTAGAGAACTGTTACCTCTGTTGTCCTATTAGTTCTCATATGGAAGCTGCTTTAAAAAATATTTTTTAATAAACTATCCTCTTTATTTTATCAGTGACTTAAACTAGAAAAATAGATACTGTAATAAGTATAGAAAAGTATGCTGAAATCCTAAATGGAATGAATATAATTTTAGATATACTTTTTTTAAATCTTTTCAGAAGTGTAATTAAATTCTCAACAACCAAGTGAAGTTTTGAAAAATGTACACTTCTGGGAATTTTCCCCTATTTCTTTGCTTTCATAGACATTATAAGTCAGAGAAAACTAATTTCATTATAAGATTTCATATGTTCTTATTACAAAGAAAATAATTCAGATGTACCTCAAAGTTTATTGCAAAATTTAAAAATTTAAGTGATTTTGTGGGGTATAAATGACTCATTTGCACCTAGGAAATGAAGAAGTTCTTTTTAAAGGAAAAAATGTGAAACTGGTTATAATATACAACAGTGAAGCTACGATATCATCAGGCCACTTTCAGGTTGTCAACTATTCCTATTACATCTCTCATTTCATTTTTCTGACTGCCGTAAGTCCCAGCACAGACTGTTTCATTTAAGGATATAAGAACATTGATTGCCAAAGTTTCAAACTCATTGAATGGCATGTGTTCATAATTTGAGACCAAACTCAAACCTGTGGCTCCTCTAACCCTTATGAAAAAGCCAATTATTAAGAAAAAATTAATAAGAGAAGTCTCTTTCTCTGTGACACTACATACTTATATTTTGATAAATTATGTGTGAGTACAAAATGTGTATATTAAATTTCACATGAAATGTGCTTAGTTTACAGTTTTAAACAAATAAGTATTTGGTGAAATAAGATTTGGGTTTTTTTTATTTGACCCAAAATAACTAAATGAAAGCATGAAATACACAGTAACCCTACATATTTGCCAATGCCAAATTTTGTATCGTGTCTGAGGTGAATGTCTAAATCCGGAAACACCTCATTAATTGGGTTTGAGCTAGAAAAGAAGACTAGACTCACCCTTATATTTTTCCTGAATTCTTTCCTCTCTATTTAAACAAGAATTGTTTACAGCTGCTAATGAAGTGGGACTAAAAGGAAGAGGTAATTATGTGATTCATATTGCTTCATCACAAACAGTATCATTAAACAATATATCTTGGCAAAGCTCTCATTTAGAAAAGATTCAGCATCTGGAAAAAAGAGTATTTTAATGGCACTGAAATTTGATGTAAAGTATTTCAAAAGTAATAGGAAACTTACCAATGTGCTACATTCTGCCAGGCCAACATACTACTAACAGATGAACTCATGAATACTCTGACAAAATCTTAGGCTAGACAATGTGGCTTTCATTCTTTATTTTAAAATTTTGTTGGAATTTCTCTTAGTAAATTAAAGGATAATTCTTGATGAAATAATAGTTGAAAGGAAAAGAATCTGACATGAATTTCTTAGACCCCAATCACCACTTTGACTTTAATAATTCACACAGATATAAAATATATGGCTTCAGTTCATATGCTCATTCTATTTTCTCTGAAGGAAAAGTCAGTTGGATGTTCATTACATAATTTATACATTAATCTCTTAAATATGCACCTCAATCTAACATTAATCTGGCATGATTTAAATGATTTTCCTCTTCTCTTTTTATAAATATATTTTGTCTTTCCATTTTGATTATAACTTCTAATTTTGTGGAATCTTGGTCACTTATAATGGATTACTCATTATGTAGACATGGAATGGGGGAAGATTCAGAGTGGGGCACTAACAAGTTAACAATCACAAAACAAGAGCTTAGGTGAGTTCTACAATATACATAGGCAAATTGTCTTTAAGATATATTTATGTGTGTATGTGTATGTACGTGTATATATATATATGTATATATGTATGTGCATATATGTGTATGTATAATGTATGTGTCAGACTAAGTTACTTATAATATCTGTTACTTATACCTGCCAGTTTAAGCTCAAAGATCTATGTCTTGAAATACTAGAATTAAAAATGTGTCCAAAACACTTAAGTTTAAGGGGGGAAAAAAGATCAAAATTTAATTACAACAAAGTGAAAGAACATTACTTACTGGTATATTTAAAGAGAAGACAGTATTAGCAACATGTTACATTTTCAAAAGAAATCATTTTATCTTCTAATAACTAAGTGGTCAGTTTAAACATACATGGCATTATGGTCTATCTTACAAGAAAAGGAAAGTAGAATTATATCCATATGATTAGAAATTAATGCTAAAAATAGGTTTCTTTGGCTTAAATTGTTCAGATAATTGCTTTCCTATTTTAAGTGGCTTGCTTGGATTTACTCTGAGAAACTTATTTGGGCTTTAAATATTTGTATATATTTAATTTGCAAACTCAAGAAAACACTTAAAAAGTAGCAGTCTTCCCATCCTTTCACTGTTATCAGAACATGCATGGAGAGGGGAAAAAAAATTATAACCAAAAATCTTAAAGTTGACTCCCTTGTCCTTTCCTTTTCAAAAGACAAACTGGTATGACCAGTAATATTTTTTATCAAATTTACATACTTGCACTTGAAGTTCTCAGGAGTTATATCATGCTGATGAGGATATTGGGAGTCCCAGCGCTGGCACGGAATTCCATTCCATATTGCGTTCACAGTACCTCGATAACCTTCTCCTTGACCTCTGACACAATGGGTTGTTTCCATAGGAATGTCGCTATTATTCATAGTACTGTGAGCTATTTAAAACAAAGGGGGGGGGGAGAGGGTTGATCTTGTTACATATCATTGCCTTAGTTGCTCTTTCAAAGTCCTTAGTTTCTTTTTCAAAGCCCTTTTATATTGTTGGTATATTCTTATCATTTTAGAAATTTCTTAAAGAATTTGACTTGATTCATAAAACCAAATAACAGTTACAAATAGTATCATGTATTCATGTTTTCCCATGAATCCAAATCCTAGAAGGCCTACCATTGGGTACTTTCCTAAAGGCAAAATACATGTGTGGATATATGTATATACATATATATGTATATACACATGCATGTATGCATATGTATATTGTACATGTGTATGTCTATGCACAAATATAATATGTTAACCCTATGACTGACAGTTGCACAGTACTAAAATTAAGTTTCTCTGATGCTCTAAAATTAAGAAGTTTTTAATGTGTTTACTCATGATCTTGCCACTAACAGAATAATGAATACTGTCTATCAACTCCATGGGAATTCATACTTACCAAAGTGCTAATGTAACTTCTTGCTAGTGTTTTAAATAGAGTACTTTAAACGTTCCTTTCATTCATTTCTAAACTCTACTATATATGCTAACATTAATTACTTCAGTCCCCTTCTAAGACCTTCTACAGAACTTACCACTTTTCTTGATAGTTATGAAACTAACAGAAAAAATAAGCAAAATTCAGTTTCTGCTACAAATTATAATCTTCATTTTTGCCATTACATTGATTCAGTTCATTAAAAAAACAAATAATTGTCTACCTCTTTGAAAATATGATTCAAAAAGTATAGAAGAACTATGTTTGACACTTTTCCAAACTGATATTTATGGACATTTCTTAAGTCTGTCTACTCTAGACCATTCACCATTCTTTGTTCTAGAACTACCCATATCTATATTTTCTCTAATTATGACATGGTTTCCTTTATGAATACCAGGGGATAAATTTTGCATGTGGAATGCAGAGATCCAAGTAAACTTAATGGAGCAGGTTTAAACACCCCAATCAACTCTGCTTCCCCAAGTTTTTCTGGATGAGAGATAAGCAGAGTATCATAACAATGTTCTACATCAGAATTCCCCATCTGTTCTCCAATTCTGAACCACAATTGAAAAAGTTAAATCAAATCTGGCTTCAGCAAAGGAGAACTGAAATGGATTTACCCTATTATTTGCCTCTTGTCCCCACCTGATCTTTAAAGTATAATATAAGCTCCTTGAGGTCAGTAATTATTTCATGTTTGCTTTCACCTCCTTTGCACCCTTAGCACCATTGTGTATGACACAGAAGACTATTGAAATAAACACTTGTTCATTAACTAATAATTGCAGAACATTTTATACATAAGCATTTAGAGATTACAACTCTTCTTTATCATTTTTATTTATTTCTATGTTGGAAGACAGTTTTCAATTTGGGAGGTTATTCTCAGAAGAGATCACAACCTGGGCCTAACCTACCCTTCCAGTCTTGGTGTTGATGTCCTACACTCTGTGGTCCAGTCAAAATGTCCCTCTTGTTGTTTCTTATGTAGTACACTCCATCTCCCCTCCCCATACCTGTGCACTGAGTATCCTCCATTCTCAGAATGCATTCTCTCCTCCCCTCCACATTTTAGAAACTTTTGTTTCCTTTAAGGCTGAACCTAAGAACCACTATGAAGCTTTCCTAGATTTACTCAGTTTGTCCTTCCTCCCAAAACTCATTGATTTTTATTTTGTTTATAGTCTGTACACACCTTTTTTTATAAATGACTCTTCTAATAGAATGTAAGCTAGTTGAGGTCATGGACTATTCGATTTTTGTCTGTGTATCCCCAGAATTTAGCACAGTCCTGGACACCTATTAGGTACTTAACAAATGTTTGTTCATTTAAGATAGCTGAAGCTGGGGGGCGGAGCCAAGATGGCAGCGTAGAAGCATCAAAGCACCACAGCTCCCACACAAACACGCTAAAAAACTCATAAAATGGGACGCTAAACAGATTTTTAAGCTCCAAAACTCTCCACAAGACTGAAAGCACATCTGTTGCTACAGGCAGCGCAGCAGGTGGGGCTCTTCACAGCAGTCTGGGAGCCCTGGCTGAAACCCTGGCCGGCTCAGGCCCTGGGGCAGCAGGCGGGGAGCCGCAGCTATAGGAGAGCAGATCAGCTGCACTGGAGGCACAGTTACCACATTTATCAGGCCAGAAGACAAAAAGGCTAAGAGAAAGGTCAGTGGATTTTGCTAACTGGGGAGGAGAAGAGCAGGTCCGGCCAAACTGCTCCCAGGGCAAGGAGGCAGCGGGAGGCAGCTGTTGCAGCAGGAATGGCTGAGAGCCGCGGCGGCCCCACTAGGCTCCTTCAGAGTCCTCGGCCTGCAGATAGCAGTGGGGCTGACACGATCCATCGAGGCCAAGGGCTCTTGTGTTGAGCGGCCTGGATCTGGATCGGGGTCTTGAGTGGTGGTCCTGGGGTGCGCTTTCAGTGAGCTGAAGCTGAGGGGGGGAGCTGCAGCACCCCACTAAGAGCTCCAGCAGCTGAGAGGGCCCC